>JAYEVK010000127.1:0-124697 GCA_036346275.1 Otatea glauca
GGTTGTCAAGATAACTCTTTTGCCCGGATTGTGCAATCTTCAATCTTTCCCGACTGGGTGATCTGTGCTTCCGCTTCCTCAAGAATGTCCGTCCAAAACATGTCGTCACTGTCTCATTCCAATTCAATGGTGTTCGACAGACCTACCATACTGAGCTTCAAATGGAGACATTTGTAAGCTTGCTTGATAATCGTTATTATAACTAAACTCAAAGATAAGGCAAACACTTGTCCCATGAAGTGGAATATGCTAAGGCACATGCCCTCAACATATCCTCCAATATCCGATTGACTCTCTCGCTTGTCCATCATGTCATGGATGGTATGTCAGATCAAGTTCAAACGAGTCCCCATTGCTTCATGAAGCTTACCCTTAACTGGAGGTAAATTGGGTACCTCGTCCGACACTATCTTTTGGCACTCCATGTAAATGCACAATTCTCGACATATAAAGTTACGCTAACCGGTCTCCTAATAAGTGGTCTTTATGGTATGAAATGTGCCACCTTAGTTAAACGATCTACTATGACCCATATGGAATCATATCCACTTTATGCTCGGGCAATCCGTTATAAAATCCATACCAATTTCCTCCCATTTCCATTCGTATCTTTAAGGGTTGTAATAGCCTCACTGCCTTTGGTGCATAGCTTTGACCCTTTGGCATATGTCACATAATGCAACGATTCGCGACTTCTCGTTTCATGCTTGGCCACCAAAATTTTTCCTTCAAATCTTGATACATTTTCGCACTTCTGGATGAATTGAGTACTTGGAGTCATGGGCCTCTCCCAAAATTAATCGCTTCAACTCCTTTTGTTCGCACACAAATGCGCCTTTGAACCACATAGTACCTTGTTCATCCAGTTTAAAATCTTTTGCTTTGCCTTCATCCATTTTGCCCTTAATTCTTTTGATCTTATCATCATCTTTCTGCCCTTCCCTGATCTGATCTTCCAGGGTAGGTCTTACTTCCAAAGTTACTAGGAATCCTTTTGGTACCATTTCCAATTCTAGTTTCTGGAAATCCCTACACAATTCTGCCTGACTTGTTTCCAACAGCATATTTACACTGTGGTTCTTTCGCTCAAGGCGCCCGCCACCACGTTGGCTTTCCGGGTGGTAGTGAATTCCACATTATAATCCTTGATTAACTCTAACCATCTTCTTTGCCTCATATTTAGGTCACTTGTGTGAAAATATACTTAAGGCTTTTATGATCGAGATATACTTCACATCTATTTCGATGAGATGATGACGCCATATTTTTAGTGCATGCACTACGGCACTAATTCTAAATCATGAGTCGGATAGTTCTCCTCATGTGGTCTCAATTGCCTCGATGCATAGGCAATTACCTTCCTATTTTGCATCAACACGCATCCCAATCCCTGACGCGATGCATCACAATAAATGTCAAAGTCTTGGTGAACGTCTGGTAAAACTAATACAAAGCCGATGTTAACCTCCTTTTCAATTCCTGAAAACTCTTCTCACACTCGTGTGTCCATAAAATTTCTTTTCTTTTTCAACAATTGCGTGAGAGGTCTCGCAATCGTAGAGAATCCTTCAATGAATCGACGGTAATACCCGCCATTCCAAGGAAACTACGGATTTGGGTTACCGTCTTCTACTGCTCCCAATGTAAAACCGTTTCCACTTTCTTTGGATCTACAAAGAACTCCTTCTCTTTGTCATTATGTGTCCAAGAAATTCCACCTTATCTTTCCGTAAATCACATTTGCTAAATTTCGCAAACAAGCGTTGTTCCTCAACTTTTCAAGGACTAGCCTCAAGTGCTCGGCGTGCTCTTCTCTCGCCTTGAATAGATAAGGATGTCATCTATGAATACGATTTACTAACTTATCCAAGTTTTCCATAAAACCTTATTCATTAAGTTCATGAAATATGGTGCATTTGTCGGACCAAAAGACATCATCAGTAAACTCGTAGTGTCCATATCTTGACGAAAATGCGATCTTCTAATATCCTCCGATCGGATCTTCACCGATGGTATCTCGATCAAGATCAATTTTGGAGAATACTCTGCTCCTCTCAATCGGTCAAACAAATCATCGATCCCGGTAGCGGATACTTATTCTTTATCGTCACATCATTGAGTGCACGATAGTCTATACACATCCCAAACTTCCGTCCTTCTTCTTAACGAATAAGACAGTGCTCCCCATGGCGATGAACTAGGTCTTATAAATCCCTTTTCCAGTAGCTTCTTCAATTTGCTTCTTCATTTCCACCAATTCCTCTGTGGACATCCACGTAAGGTCTCTTAGCTATTGAGCTGTCCTCGAACTAGTTCTATCACGAACTCGATATCTCTATCTGGCGGCATTCCGTAAATCTTCCGGGAAAACATCCGGATATTCATTGACTATGGAGACTTCCTCTGTCGTAGCGCCTTCATGCCGTTGACCATCAATTGTCCATCTCGCATCTTGGTTTCGCTTCAAACTCAATTTTCTTTCCATCCGGCTCTCGACCGATATGACTCTTTTCCGCGATCCAATCGCCTTGTGATCGGTTAACCAATCCATTCCAGTGATAACATCCAAGGTTTGGGTATTAAGGACGATTAAGTTCGCTAGAACTCAACTCCATTAATTATTATTCCTACCCCGTAACATCCTACTTTAGATCGGAGTTCGATCCGAGGATTGACTATGAGCACACATTTAAGATTCACTATTTCCATATCATTTTGAACAGCAAAATCTCGGAAATAAAAGAATGCGAAGCTCGGAATCAAATAAAACAAAGAGCTGATGCATCGAGTTTACTAGAACTTACCCGAAGATAACGTCCGAGGCGCTCGACTTCATCTGTTGTGATGTGGTTGACTCGCTCGTGCGGTTCCTTGGGATGGAGTCGCTGCTGTTGACGCCCGCGGTTCATGATTAGTGCGGAGTCCTTGCCGTGTGTTCCCCAAGTTAAAGCGAACCGGGTGACACCTCCTTCTTAGGGCGCTTGTTGGCAAATGCCCCATTTCATTGCAATGATAGCAACGCCTTCCCACGGCCCGAGAGGTTCCTCCACTGCGCTATAGTTCGGGCCGAGTTCGAACATTTTGACCCATCGGGCGATTTGCCGGCAGTGGTGCTCATCATTGCCTCTAGGCCGGTACCGAATGAGTGTTGGGGTGCCGTCCTCTCGCCTCACGCCCCGACGACTCCTTGTTGCGCCATTCTGCGCTTCTGTTGTCATCCAACTCTCGGCGCTTGTCCTCTAAGATCGTGGCTTTGTTAACTAACTCTTGAAAGTCGGGAATGTGTGGGTGATCGCCCCACTGCAACCGCATTCAATCCCTTCATGAAGCGGGATTGTGCGCCTTATCCGTAGCCACGTCCTGCTCGTGCGTAGCGTGCGCTTGGGTGAACTTGTTCGTAATCGCCATCGATCGCCGCTTGCTTGAGGCTTCGAACTCCTCCTTTTAAGATCCATGATACCCGGGTACATGGTAATCGACGGAAGGCCGAGGTGAACTCCTCCCATGTGATACTCGCGGGTCCTCATGAGCTGCAGGTTTTCCCACCATTCTCGCGGCAGTCCCTTCGAGTTGATGAGAGGCATAGAGTACCTCTCATGTCCTACACATTGGGTAATGTGCGCTTCCTTTCGATTGTCCTTAGCCAATCGTCCGCCTCCAGTGGATTGGCGTTGTTCGAGAAGGTAGGTGGACGGGTTCTCATAAACTCCGACAACCGTGAGTAGGGTGTGGTCCATGGTTGCCCCTGTGTTGAACATTCGCAGCAGCCTTGATTGGATATCTCGCGCATGGTTTGAACCATCGTGGTCATGAGTTGAGTGCAGGTGTCAAAAGGCTCCTGTGTTCGCATATCGACTGCGGTGGTTGAGGAATCGCTCTTCATTCGGTTGTCCGTCTCGTTAGCTCCACTTCACTGCTCCAACATTTCCACGAGTCCTCACCATCTGCTGCAAGCTTCCATGGTTAAGAAAAGAAGAAAGCATAGACGAGTAAAAGAACTTATGTGGGGAAACAGTGTAACTTAAATTATTTAGCCACTTTATTGATATAATATAAAGCAAGATGGTTGTTCACAAGTGCCTAAGGGCAATGCAACACATACGTGACACTCACAACCAAAAGTAAGTAAGCAAACATAGGAATCCATGACAACTCACACCTAAGGGTGACTGAAGCAAAGACGCGACTCGATATTCGAGTCTCGACACTACACTCTACTACACTCGATCACCATCGAGCCAACCCGGCCGCGCTTCCCGAGCGCATACCGTAGTGCTTTGCGGCATTGAGGCGAATCGTCCCGTGACTCATCGGCGGGTGCAAAGACCCCATCGACTCTGCCTGGTCCCGGCCGCTCGCTCCTGATCGCTCCTCTGCTCGGCTCCTCCGGACTGGATCATGTAACTCAGGATCGGTTCGGGCTCGGGTCCATATAGAGCCATCTCCAACTCCTGGATCTTACGTATGGCATGAGCTAAGTTCTCCGGTGTTGGGTTCTTGCCTCTATAACCTCGTCGCGGGTCCTCTGCAGCCTCCGGATCGTCTCGCCCAAGGCGTCCTCGGGCGATGACGTATCTCGCCAGTGGGTGATCGAGCGCCCTCCTCCACGAGCTCCATCCTGTTGTATCGACCGTCGCGACGCGGATGGTGGCGGAAGACGGTGCCTCTAACTCGCGGAGTAAGTGCGGGCAATTTGCCGCATCGCTCGACGCGACGCCTCCCGAATCCCGCCTCAAAGAAGACCTCTGGCAGTGATGTAGATAGGACGACTCGCCCTCGCCCTCTCCCCGAGCATACATCGTGATCTTGACGCCCCAGCGATGTCAAGTCTCGCCTGCATCACCAAGTCCCTTGATGCAGTGGTCGGTCAAAACCTCCAAGCAATCGCATCATACGCCATAACTCATGGCGTATCCTCCTGCGCTCTCCATAGGTATGGATCATCCTCATCCGCCAAAACAAACCTTGTTTAAATTAAATAGAGAATAATAAAAATTCAAAGATAGGTATGAATAAGGAGAAGAGATAAGTCGAGATTTCTTTGACATTCTTGCTCAAGTTGATTAGGTCTTTAGAAAATAGTTTTCACCCTCCTAGGCACAACCAAACTAAGGTCAAGGCCTACATCACCGCTCGATACCACCTCTGCCGGGACCCGAACCGCAAATCCGACCCTCTGTGTATTCTGTGCTCCCAGATCACGCTAGCACACACAATCATACAGGTTGCACATCACGCATATTCACAAGGATATAAGAATAAATAGTGCAAACATGTATATAAAACGAGTTGTACAACCTTATGGTCTCCTTACAGATAAGTCACCACGCAGGCTTACATTATTCAAAACAAAGAAATAGCAATGAACATAAAAAGTCGTAAGCATCCATCTTGCCACAGCAACCGATCGGGCTTGCCCCTAGTTGCTCGTGTCCTCGACGCACTCCTCCTCCCATACCGTGTAGTCTCCTCCACCGATGTTGGGGTTGATAAGCAAGGTGGGGTGAGTACACAAGGCACTCAACAAGTAATGCATGAATGCAAGACTATTACTATATGCAAAGCTTATTCCAATGGATTGGCTTAATTGATCCTTTTGCATCAAGCAGCATTTTTAAACTAGTATCTTGTTTAGATTAAAGCAAAGAAATGATATAAGTAATACTAATTTCAAATGGTTTTTCTTCAAGATTCTCGACACACACTTTATTAGTTCATTTCCAACACCGCACACACCACCCTTCCATGTTTTGTTTATGAAAACTACCCTTGATTGTAATCCCGAGCAATGCTCAATACCGTGAGCACGGCTATTCAATAGTTTTGACACTCTGCAGAGGTTGTACACTTTACCCACAAGATACTGACCGCCACCACACAGTGATTGTCCGCAACAAAGCTTTTCAGAACTTCTACCTTAACTAAAGAACCTCTCCAGTATTGCCTTTACTATCACTTCCTCACACGAGCCAAGTATAGGACCGGCCAATCACCGCTGGATGGGCACCAAGCCGTAGCACGTGTACGCTCCCCATACGATACACCCCCTGTAATCGTCACCCCGAGGTATCGAGGAAAGATATCGTAACCCTAGTCAACTAGGTCCGTCCCATGTCGACATGTGGTTGTACGGTGACTCGGATCAAAGGCTTGCAAGGTGAAGTCCTTAATCGACCAAGGCAAGACTTTCAACACTCAACAAGTGGCACATGCCCAATGTGGCACATGACTCACATCACTCAACAACCCAATGCCACACAGCCCACTCGCACACACCTCTGCCACTTGCCCCGATCTAAATCATTTTCCACCCAGCTTGATTATTGTGCAACACATGCCAAGAATAACTCAATATCGATGACGGAACCACACAGTTGTCAGACCTCAATCTCAACATGTGGCATCATCACACCACTTTTCAAAATACATTCAATATGTCTTTAATCAATATTGTAGCATTTTTCCAAAGATCATTCATGATTCGCTGTAAGGCTAAGCATCTACTCACGGCCTAGCCTCCCGTGTTGGCACAATATTAACATCCAACTAATATAATCGAACTTAGGGTGACAATGATCTAGGCATACAATTAATAATTCAAGGTGGCATAACAAAATGGGTTGATTAACTACATTATCCCAAATTAATTTAAATTCATTTTAAATAATTAGCATGCATAGTTTCAAAGCATAAATTACATTTTAAAATCTGGGATCAAAATGATCAAAGCATCACTTGCCTTCAAAGAGTTGCTGGTCGTGTTCAAGCTTGGTCTTGAGCGACTAATTCTTCCTCAAACTTCCGGCAAATTTACGCTCACGCTGCATAAACAAAGCATACAATAAATAGCCAATACAGAAGACTATATGTCCTCAAGAATTCAAATAAAATTCACCAATAAATAGCTCACAATTTTATGAATTTTTAGAAATTTGAATCACCCAAATCCGAGTTAAAATGCAAAAGTTATAGTCATTTGAAGTTTGAATAAAATCAAAATACGTAAATTAAGAAAATCCGATTTTTCTGAATTATTTTTATACTTGAAATTACATTTATGACGTCAGCATGCCTCATGATGACGTCAGCACCGAAATGAATTTCCGCCAAAATATTTTTATATATGAAAATATTTATGACGCCGATGACGCCAAGACGACGCGGCACGCCTGCAGGCCGCCACGCCGCCTGGTCTATGGACCGAGTCCACGGGTTGGCTCGTCTACCGTGGGCTTGGTTCACGTAGCGGTGCGCCACGCGGCAAAATCCGCACCGCTCGCTAAAACCGACGGTCGATCCTCACGCGCACCGCAATAAGACCGAGATGCGCGGCGACACGCGTCGCGCATCCAATGATCCACCTAAATCCAACGGTTGATTCCGCGACCGACGCGGCGACGCCGATTCCCGCGACGGCCACGCGTCGCGCATCGAACGGTGCCCTCGGATCTAACGGCCAGCACCACACCGCCATCGCGACGCCTCGGTTTACTCGTAGCCACGCGGCACGACGCAGCGCGCGCCCAAAGCAACGGCCGGATCTCGGTCTCGCTCGTCAAAACGCCACGCGCAAGACGCGATTTGGCGAGGGTACGGTGCCATCTCCGCCGCTCGCTCAAATCGAACGGCGCAGATCCTTAGGGCAAAACCAGATCCAATCTCTACCGCTCGATCTAATCCAACGGTCCACGGTACGCAGCAGTTTGCATCGCTCATGGTGCGACGTGGTTCAATCCTGGCGCCCACTATCGATCCAACGGTTAAGACAAAACATATCGCAGACATTAGATCTAATCCAAGCCGCTCGCTCTAGATCTAACGGTTACGATTCAATCTAAACATCTACAGAGATGGAGGCTACGTGGACTCACCGTAACCGAACGATGCAAATCGGACGGTCGGCGCGGTTCGACGAGGTTGATGGCGGCGAAGAAGCGAAGGTTGCCGAGTCGGGAAGATGACCTCGGCGACGGCGCGGGCTTCTCCGGCGAGAAGAAGTGGTCCACTCGAGCGCGCCTTGCTTCGTGAACTTCGGAACGGGCCGAGCACGCGGAAAGCGACGGACGGCGACGAGAGGAAGCAAAACAACGGCGGCACAAGGACGCAACTACGGCGAGCTCGCCAGCGCTAGAGAGGGTCTCGGCGCGGCGTGCGAGGAGTCAAAAGACGCAGCGAAAGGAGCTCACGGACGCGCTACTCGGCACTTAAAGGGGCCTCGACGTGCGCGCTACAAAGCGGCGAACGAAGCGGAACGGTCGGCGGCATTAGCTCCGTGATCTCGCCAAGACGACCGACGTGGCGCAATCCCGCGCGTCCGTCAGGCGGGCGACGATCCGAAGGCTCACGCGCGCGGGCGACGTGGCACACGACAAAGCGCGGCGATCCGGATCGAACGGCTTGGTCTGGGCGGGCGCTAGGGTTTCGCGCGGATGGGTCGGAAGGACGCAAGACAAGAATGGGCCCGCCCATTACTGCTCATAGCCACTTTTAAAACCTTTTTCAATAAAAATAATTCTAGAAATTCACTTAAATCATTTGGGGCTTTTAAAATAGCGAGAAAAATTCTAGAAAATTCGAGAAAATACTTTGAGATATTTGGAACTCAAATAAAATATTTTCAATAAAACTTTGCTAGAACTTTTCCATTATTTAATTGTTTTCAAGGAAGGCTAGTTTTGAGTAATTCCAAATAAATTTCAATAAATTCCCAAAAATTCACAAAAATCAAAAATACTCTCAAAATTTAAATTAGAGCAAAAATTAGGGTGTTACAGATGTCTGCACCCGTTCTCACTCTTCCGGACTTCTCATCACCTTTTATCGTGGAGTGTGATGCTTCCGGCCGCGGCATAGGCGCGGTTCTACAACAGGCTAGTCACCCCGTGGCTTTCTTCAGCCGGAAATTAGCAGACAGGCACACCAAACTTGCCGCATATGAGCGCGAGCTTATCGGCTTATCTAAAGCGGTCCGTCACTGGCGACCGTACCTTTGGGGTCGCCCATTTATTGTCCGAACAGATCATGCGAGTCTCAAGTTTTTGCTAGAACAAGCACTCATTACACCTCCTCAGCAACATTGGCTTAGCAAGTTAATGGGCTTCGATTTTCAGGTGGAATATAAGCCAGGACGCTCTAATCAAGCGGCCGATGCATTATCTCGCCGTGATCCGGAGGTTTCGTCCTGTGCGGCTCTGACCCTTTCACGCCCAAATGATAGGCGACCAATGGCGGGCAAGATTACGCCGCCGATCCGTAAATACAACGAAGATGCGCCCTTCTTGAGATCCGGGTAATTCTCGGGCTCAACCGACCAAGCGAACCATCCGAGCAAGATCGTCGGCCCTCGGGCCACCGCGACAACTTCTCGGACGCCCTTCGCCCGCAAGTCACGACCCGTATGGCGCGTTTACGATGGCCTTTTATTCCGCAACGACTGGCTGGTCGTCCCTACGACATCACCTCTTCTTTCGGAAATAGTGGCTGCCGTTCATGACTTAACGCACGAGGGAGTAAATAAGACATTGTATCGTCTCCGACAGAATTTTTTTGGCCACACACGGTGAGGCGGTGGAACAAGATATCGCCAATCGTGCTACTTGCCAACGACACAAGAAAAGCTCCTTATCGCCGTTGGTGGCCTACTTCAACCTCTTCCGATTCCTCACCAAATATGGGTGATATTTCTATGGACTTCATTGTGGGTCTTCCAAAGTCCCAGAGCAAAACAGATTGTTGGTGGTCGTGGATCGCTTATCCAAATATGCACATTTTGTGCCGATGGTCCGGCAGTCAACATCTTCAGTTGTTGCCACTTTGTTTTTCGATACCATTGTTCGTCTCCATGGCATGCCGGACTCCATCGTTTGTGACAGAGATCCCATCTTCATCAGTCATTTTTGGCAAGACCTTTTCAAACGGTGCGGCACCACACTGCTCCTATCCACGGCATACCACCCCCAGACAGACGGCCAGACAGAAGTGGTTAATCGCACCATTGAGATGTATCTTCGTTGTTTTACCAGCGACAATCCTCGCACTTGGGTTCGTTGGCTTCCCTGGGCTGAATTTTGTTACAACTCCTCTTTTCATATGACTATCCGCATGACACCTTTGAGCTTGTCTATGGCCGTCGGCCTCCACCGCTCATTCCATACAATCAGCGGGCTTCCCCCGTTCAAGCGGTCGATTGCCAACTTACGGACCGGGATGAAATTCTTCGCCAAGCACGGGACAATCTTCTGCAAGCTCAAAATCGCATGAAGTTATATTATGACAAGCATCACCGAGAGGTTTCCTTTGCGCTAGGCGATTGGGTCTGGCTCCGTCTTCAACGCCATCGTCAGAATTCTATGAGGGACCAGTCTCAACACAAGTTATCACCGCGCTTTTACGGGCCATATCAAATTCTTGAACGTATTGGGCCAGTAGCTTATCGCCTCCAATTGCCACCAGCAGCTCGCCTCCACAATGTCTTCCACGTATCGTTGTTGAAGCCATTCAAGGGACAACCTCCAGCCGTAGCTCCTCCGCTTCCTCCTGAGATGTCGCTACCATCCAAGCCATCCTCACCGACACCGCACAGCATTCTTGCCCACCGCATTCTCCGGGGTCGGCGACAGTTCCTCGTCCAATGGACTGATTCATCGGATCGTGATGCAACTTGGGAGTACGCCACAGTTCTGCGAGATACTTTTCCTACTTTTCAGCTTGCGGACAAGCTGCTTCTTGAGGGGGGGAGTACTGTTATGGGATACGATAATGTGTATTATAGGAAGAAATCAAATAGCAAGCAAGGGAAGGATGGGCCGGGTGCAGAACGTTCGGAAGGTCATTAGGCTCCGGCCGGTTTGCCAATCAGGAGAATAGCTATTAGCAGTTTCGGTTATTGCTTTCTATGTACTAGTTATTGCTTTCCAAGTATTAGTTTAGATTCCTTTGTTAGGATTTAGGAAAACTTACATCTATAAGTATGAAGAAAATCAATGAAAAGGGAAGAAGTATTTTGCCACAAAATTCCTCTCGGCGGTGCCTTCCGATTAACAGGGCCGGTAGCTCCGTTCGCTAGTTATCCGTCGAGTCGCCGCCACGGCCTCGACGTCCACTTCTACTCGTGCCGGTCAACGGCCGGGTACTCGCCTTTATACTCAAACATACAACAATGGCACATGTCCTTATAAGTTATAATGGACCCTCCTTTTTTGTTTATTATTAATTTTCTTACAAATTTGAATTAATACTTAACCCCAAGGTCATTAGTCCAAGGTGGTCAATTTATCAAAATGAGACATGAGGAAGGTCTGGGTGTGGATGATCAATTCAGACTTGCCTTGTCGGTTCAGGGATGCAAAAAACTTCTCTCTCTATATATTTTAGAGATGTACTCGCAAACCCAATTTTTATACCGATTTGTCCCAAGAAGACCAAAGAAGTTGCAATGACATAAATACGTCAAGAAATTAAACAGGCATAATTTCGGATTGTTAGAATTTAAAAACTCTTAAGATACTATAAATACAATATGTTGAGTTACAATTGTCTTTGTGGTAAATTATTCAAGCAAAAAATTAATGTATGACCTTTTAACTTGTCCTCTGATTCCACTTACTGTCCGAATAGCCGCACCTTCAAACCTAGCAATCTCTAAATCGATGTGAACATCCCTTTAATTAGGCGTTTTCTTAAATATCTTGCAGTACTTTGTGAGTTTGATCTTCACGATTCAGCAAGATTGTTGAATTCTTGAATCCAGCCTTTCGCCGTTATTCTAAATGGTACCTGGGCAAATATGTAAGCATTGTCACAAAGCATATCAGTGCAGACACATTAAACATAACTATTACTGCCTCCGGGCACAAATAGTTGTCGTTTTGGATGATCACAATATCTTTTAAATATTTACATTTGATACATGAAAATCATATGTCCATTTGTCTCAAAAATACATTCATAATATTATAATTTTATTGGGTTTTATAAATATATTGTAATAGAAATTAGTGATCAAAGATGTGTTTTGAAGACCGTATTGATGTCCAAAACGACAACTATTTGTGACCGGAGGAGTACTAAAAGAAATAACAACTACGAATTGATATAAAGTAGTGTGAAATGACAGCCTGCTTCTCAAACTCATTCATTGTCAAATTATGCATCATCAAACATATCCATCCAGTAAAACGCTGCCCACTCTTCACTAGCTTTCCATAAGCATTCCTAGTGTCTGAAGTTTTTTTAGGTTTGATTCCCAGTTGGCCAGTTCCAATATAAAAAAGCCATTTCAACTTTTGTGATGGATGAAATATAAAGAGAAAATGAGGTCTGGGGCACAGAGTCAGTGTCTAATGGCAATACAACAATTGGATAACCTATTTGATTTAGCTGTGACCAGTTACACTTCTCTGCACTAGAATGTGAGCAATTACACTTCTCTGCAGCTTCAATCACCTAGGATTTTGGTTGTTACTGAGATTCAAAGACATTAAATACATAAAAGTACCCGAAAAAGGCATTAAATAAATAAAAATACTTGAATAAGTTCTACCTGATAAATTAGTCTCAGGAAGTGCTACCGGTTAGGAATTATAAGTTTTCCACTGCACCACTAATCATCTATTGACTAAAGTGAACTGATCATTGAATGTACCTGATTGTTGGAACGATTCTGGGCTGCTAGTACACCACTTTTTGATGGAGCAAGTGGCCCCCAAAACATAGCAAAGCAATGCATATGCTCATGTGTGTACTTGAGCATGAGGTGCCGACCATTTCGATCCTCACTTGCATATACAGGAGTTGTTTGGAAACATCTCCAACCAATAGAGACGATAATTGGGTCTTTTGTATTCAAGACTTTCTGTGCCACCTCGGCACTTCAAGCTAGCTTTGTATGAAGGGTGAGTAAGGTACATGACATGATGGCAATGTTCACATGAATTATCATAATATTTTTGTTTAATCGTAAATGCACATCGCATTAAAACCAAGCTGTCATGATTATCATCATCACCGCCGTCCGGCCGTGGGCGGTCGCTTGCCATGGCCGCTTGCCTCGCCTAGCCGGAAAGGAGGCGCGGGAGAAGGCATATGGGGTGGGGATGGGGACGCCGCGGCTCTCGTCGCCGCGCCACCGCTGTCGCAACCGTCTGTTGCCATCTGGGAGAGGCAACGCTCGGGGATGGGGAGCGGCGCGCGGAGCAGGCGCAGCGCGCCACGAGAGGAGAGGGAGGTTTGATCTTGAGAGGCGGCGCTCGGGAGGGGAGCGCCGAGTGGGAGCGGCGCCGCGACACAAGGAGTGAGGGGCGGCCGAATGGATGGGGAGGGGAGAGAGGGGCTCGGTGGGCCGCTCGGTGTGGGCGCTCGGCTAGGTGTAATTAAGTGGTCTTGGAAGGAATCAAGAGGGAAGAGGAAAGCTCTACCAAGTGGAAGGAGAAGAGTGATTGCTAAATCGAGAACAAGCTTAGTTACGCATTGGTGATATCTCGATATTAATGGAATTTTTGGTCGCCTAATCCTCATCAAGGCACCCACCTAGGCGCCCAGCGCCCTGAGGCGACTCGTCTCACGGGCGCCGTGATAACCATGCTAACTTTAAATACCATGCAATCGCATGGCTAGATGCTACAACGCATCCTTATATTCAAAATAGGGTTGTATTCCTTATCGTGTAATAATTGGAATTGCAGCAATACTCGTTATACAAACTGCAATAACTCTAGTACCTTATTTGATTAATTTGCAAAGTTCTAATCTAGGCCCACCAAATAAGCCGCCTAGACCTCTTTTGTTTTTTCCTTCCAAACGAGGTGGAAATATCTAGCATAAATCAAATGCGTAAGCTCCAAATAACATAACATTATAGTTACATAATAGATTGGTAGCCAAAATCTAGAAGTAATTATGCATCATTTTATTCAAGTCGGACCACTCGCATACTATAACAAAGAACCTTTGAAGTGAAAAAGAAAATCCAATCCGTAATGGTGAACGCAGGATGTATACCATGAGAAGAATAAATAAACAATTTATATTTTTCACATATAAATGGATGATGCATGTATGTTCCATTGTGTCAATTATTTCCTTGAACTCTGGACATCGAACTTTTCATACGAAAATAGGACAATAAATTAAAAATTACGACTGATATATCCAGATTCTCCATGTATACCATCGAAGAATAAGTAAACAATTTATATTTTTCACAAATACATCATGCATGTATGTTCCATTGTGTCGCTTATTCCTTGAACTATGAACACCGAACTTTTTCATATAGAAAATAGGACAATAAATTAAAAATTAGTGACTGCATATATCCAAGATTCTCTCACTAAGGCCAATGCCTCCAACAAGGATTGGGTGGCAAGGATTAAAATGCTCAACTAGCTCAATGGGCACACCATGTACCTCTAATCTGATGAAAGTACCGGTCCTAAACCCTTCAATTTCTACTCGGGTATCTTCATCTAGATTGTTGATTTCGGATATATTCATTTGGTTGTGAAGTTCCATTTCCTCCTTTAAGCAAAAGGTACAAAAGCTAAAATATCGATTACTCAGGATCTAATCAAAGAGATTCAAAGAAGCAACAAGAAGAGCATTTTATGGCATACTTTGTCGTAATAGCCCCTCCATCGGATCATTATTTTGGATTTCTTCTTGTCATCATCAACTTCCTCGTCGAGGGCTCAGATCGATCATATGTAGGTTTCAGTCAAGGAATCAAAGAGGAAACAGATAGTAAAGCACTTTCAAAAATAAAAGAACAATTAAGGTCAAGTAACTTTCAAAGTAAGCAGACTATGGAGACAACTCTTCCAAACCTAAGGGGCAACGAAAAGAGCATCAAACACAACCTACAAATAAAAATAGAAATATCATAACAGTAAAAGTACCTTTCCCTGCTTAATTTGAATGAAAAAGAAACTTGAGATTGGGATATAAGAGGAAGGAAAATAAATGATCATGTTCTAAGGATATTCTGCATCAAATTTTGCTCTAAGTGCAAGCTTCATATGAGTCTTCGTTCTTCATCTTCTAGGTTATCTTTTCTGTGAATACCTCCATTTCTGCTTTGCATTTTCAGCAGCCTGGCTCTTGTGTATCTCACCAGTTTCCAGATCTTCAAAATCGCCATAGATTTCTTCATCACCCTCTCCATTTTCATCAATTTCCTGTCATCTAAGAGCAGCTGTTGACCAATTTCCAGTAACAAAACGATCACGGGTGCTTTTGGTAAGATCTTCATCAGACCAATCTCTCAGCTCAGCTTTTAAAAACTTGTATTAGTACTGTGTGCACTATAGGAATTCACATGAAACATAAGGGAAAATGTTCAGAGGAACATATAGGCACCTGCCCACCTTTATTAAATTGTGGCGAGGGAAATTATAAGGACAAAGAATGCTCTGAAAACCAACAACAAACTTAGCCACTTGCACTTTCTTTGCCACCAGCAAGTAGAGGGAGAACAGTATACTTAGGGATAACATGCGTTTATTAAATTCCATCCTCTATGAATCTCTTTCTTAACCAATTAACATTAAATGGCATGAAATAACTAATATGGCAGTCAAACAAGAGGTGAGTGATAATATATAGAAGAAAAGATAGGATAACTTGTCTTGGATATATCCCTACATGAAACACACAATTACCTTCTTCTGTCCTTTAGGTATGAAAAAATCTTCATCTGAGCTGTCACTTTTGCTACCGTCATTTGCTTCTGATGCTGTACTATCTGGATGTGCTGAAGGTTGCCCATACACAAGTTGCATTAGATTGGCACTCTGTCTGGACAGTGTTCTAGCAGGCAAGGATTGTTTCCATTTCGACGTGTTTTCAGCTTCATCATCTAAAATACGAAAAGGGAATAATTTCATGTGTCGAAACAAAATGTTGACAACACTTTATTTGAAAAGATAATTGGTTCCGCAAAAAAAATTAGCATAAATAATCTCTTTATATGCAGGGAGGGGGGACATAGCAGGTGAGATGTCCAAATGTGTGTGAAAATAGTACCTGCATCAAGAGCTTCTCCACTATCATCTGATGATACAGAACCTCCAGACAAGTGGTCATCGCCAGAATCTTCATTGCTACCATCATCTTCACCAGCACACTTTAAGGTAAACCAAGGTTGAAATACAAGGTTCAAATCGAAAATCTGTAGTACCATATAAGTACTAAAGCAACTAATTTATGTAAAACATTGCACATTTTTGCTATTTTCCTGGCAGGGTTACATATTACATAGATAAAGCCATGGTCTAAAGTAAGAGGATCATAAACTAAGCATGTAACACAAAACAAGAGAAATAAAGCTGCTCATTGATAGGAACTAAGGGAAAATGACAAACCACTTCAGCAACGTCATCTTGAAAATTAGCTGATACAGCTTTTCGCCTCGATCTTCCATTGCAAAATTCCACTTGTTCCCTCAAGTCAATATCATGATCACTTAGCTGAATGTCATCATCATTGTTGCCTTCACTATCACTAGAGCATTCAGAATAAGAACTTCCGTTGCTCCTCAAGGTGTCTGCATTACTAATTTTATTACCATCTACTTGCTCTAAAATGTCAGCATCTCCCTGGTCATTCTGGCTTGCAGAACTGATATTGCCTACCACATCACTGTTTTGATTGACCAGGCTGTCTACCAAAGAAATTAATAAAACTCGATCCAACTTTTCATTAAGGGAATATGCAAAGACCACGCCAACATCATTACCTTTCCTGTAGAGTGGCAGATCAACAGTTCAGTACACAATTTAGAAAGGCATGACTATAGGAGAAAACAATTAGAGGCAGGAACTTGGATAACAATACTTAAGTAAATATGATGCATGCTTTACAATTATAGATTTAAGAACATGCTTTAGAATATCTGTAATAGTTATATGGTAGATATGATACATGCATGCAAACATGTTCCAATTTCCATCGATATGCAAAACTAAAAGAAAAATTATATAAATCATATAAACAATTAATGGAATTATTGGAAAACAAAAAAATACTATAGGGCAATTTAGACAAATAATTGGTCCACCAACAAAAGCTTATCTACTCCAATTTCTTCGAGGCACATGCAGCAACCATGTAACTGACAATCTCACTTTGCAATCCAGCCAAAACACTTCAAAGCCAAACCATTCTTTTGAACGGTATACTAGATGGAAGTGAATTGACATTCATTTGGCATCCTAATATTCCTATTAACCATATCATGTTTATCGTTGTACATTCATCAATACACTATTATCCTCAACAAGCACACTTCAAGAAACCTGCACGCAAGCACCACAAACAATGAATGAATGAGGGGCCGGTGCGGGTATGGATAGTTTACTCTCAAGACCTTGCTTTTAGATGCATCATTGTCATCGATCTTTAAAAACTCGAACAACATGATCGTTGATATTGATATAAACCGCATCCTTGTCATAAAGAAGATCCCCAAGACCAGACATTGGTGCATAGAACAGCTTTTCCTTGTCACGTAGCCCTCTCTTCTTTGCAGCTGATGGCAAAGGGCAAGATCAGCCAACGCAGACAAGCTGAAATCACCTGCGCCTGTGATATGCACCTCCATAGATTATTGCATATCTTAATATAAAAAAAATGTAGACTAAAATTAGACAAGAAAGAACTTAAGCACTCCCATGAGAAGGTCCAGTTTTTGGCAAATAAGACACATGAAGATGAAAAGTAAGAAGTTCTAAGAACAGGAATAACAAATGTTACAAACATGCACGCTTATCCTTCTATGCGAGGTAAAATCAAGTCCAGTTTCTTTTAAAGTGTTAAGGACTGATTACAATGCACATCCAAATTGTTCGTGTTCAAATCAATTTCTCGCTTTCCCATACTATCATCCTCCAAAGTCCTGGCAGTTTCATACATATATTTGGCACATAATTCAGGAAATTTTCACTTTCCAACCCTAGCACATAACATTTGGTTCTTCGCTATTTGTCCCTTCATAGAATGCTTCCATCTTTACCCCGATCATCGACAATCCAGTCACCATGCAGTCATACTCCTTGGTGGTTGTGCAAGATGTCATATGGGTATCCCAACTACCTAATGTGTTATTTTCCGCTATAACTACTTCGTAGAATGCTCCACCTCCCAATTGAATCATCAAAGTCAAAAGAGATAGTTTACTTTTGGGATACTGGTTTCTACTGTATAAGAATGCACCGAAGTATTTTGCTTACAGCATATGGCCGAGGAAAAGGCTAGGTGTGCTGGGGGTCAGGGGTTCAATACGCATCTGGTACTGCATGCAGATTGTGAAAACACAGTGCTCCACTGGATTAGGGCCAACGGAGAGAATCTTAAATTTTTTTAAACAACTATTCATAGTTTCATATGGCCAGTCCTTGTGAAAACTGATTGACCATTGAGCAGGTACTTATTGCTAAGTTGAATTAAACTCATCAACATATCAGCCACAAACATTTGTACTTTTGTAAAAAAAATGTGTCGAACAGATTGAGCAATATAAAGCACAATTAACATAGTGCTATGCATTACATCTACTCATTTTTGAACTGAACAATAATTTATGAAAACTCAGTAGGTTCACCAAAACAGAATTCATGTTTAATGCAAAATAGGAGGTCGTTTTTGTACCTGAACACCTTCGATTTTGGGCTATTCAACTAGAGTTATTTGAATATGTCCATCCAGAGTAATCCGAATAGAATCATGGACTAACTTAAAACAAGTTGAAATGATGTTGTTCATTGGCACAAAGAAGTAAGGCCATAATCAACATCTAATTCCACCAATGATGAAAGGAAAAACAAATGATTAAATGTTACCTTGGTCCCTCTTTTCATGTGACAGCCACGAAGGTAACCATGCAACTGGAGGGGTTACATCTTCAAATCTATCAACTAACAAATAAGGATGTGTCATTCTCCAACTCAATGGGATAGGCTTAATAACAGAGATGAATCTTGCAAGATTATGGACTTCTCTTTTTGTGTATCTGCAAAAAAAAATTATGGAACTCGCATGCTAAATGGGTAAATGGTCACAGATCTGAGATGAAGAACAAAAAATTCACCAAATGAAGCATTCATGTTAATATACTACTGCATCATGAAGCAGCAGCATGGTACCTATTTACGATATGGTGAGCTCGAATTGGCATAAAGCCATAAATATGATCACCTCCTCGAGTAAGATCTATAGGCAAACTCAAGCCTACAATGCAACAAACAAAATATAACTATAACCACAGATCAAGGCATCTTGAATATTAAACTCAAAATACAAATGGCCATACAGGGGGTGTTGATCCTTTATGTCCAGAAGAAGAGAGACGAGTTCAGCTAGAAAGTCCCTAAAATAATATGCTATAATCATATCCATCTCCTCATAATCGTGCATAACAAGCATCCCGTTACCATCCTGCAAACAAAATTGTTAACCATCAGAACAAACAGTCACTGGTAAAAGATATATTGCGAAAGCACCTACCACCATATTTTCCGGAGAATGCACATAATAGTGCCTTAAAAAGATGGATAACCCGAATGGGGTTTTCTCATAAGGCTCTTTCATGGTCCCATCCAGATTTCTCTTTGGCTTTCTTTTATTTGTATAGATTTGCTCCAACAATCTGTCTCCTTTGGCGATCATATTCCACACCACTCTACCAAAGACTTTGATCCTGTCGTCGAATTTGCCGTCGAAGATAGTCTTTTGATGTTCATCTAGCATCTTATAGAACTGGCCAAATTGAACCAGGAGAGATAATTTCCCCCCAAGTGAGGCAAACGTGACATGATTCCTTACTTTTTCCAGATACTTAAACTTGGAAGCCATATCCATATCAATATCCTCAGGGGGGTTCCCCATTAGTGTTTTCAGATTATTGAAATAAGGAGGGAAGCCGCCATGGCGTATGAGAAAAGGCACCATCACCAGTAGAGCACGATTGAAATCCATCTCAATATTTCCCCTTGTGCTGGGCATACAGGGCTTTTTATTGATTACACAACAGTGCCCATCGACCACGAATACATCTGAAATATACCAATCGCCTCCCCAGCTGGCGTCTCTTAAGTGGGCTCTAACGAGATGCTGCAGAAGGGAGCCAACAATCATTCGCGATTGTGCGTGAAAGGTAATATCTCAACGGTCTGGTCGATGCTACCGACAAGGTGGCCAGCACTAAAATGGAATGACCTTTGAAGAGCATTCTCTTCGCGGCTCAAGAAATCCATCAAAGGTTCAGACCAATCCATAAGACAGGCACTAGTCTCAATCTGATGATGATGATCCTCTTTGGTGCCCCTTCGATTACCATTCTCACTGTCTTCCAACAGATACTCAGCCTTAACAAACATAAAGGTAGAGGTTGTCAAAAACAACAAACAATGTGGGGAGAAAAGATGGAGGTTGTTAATGAGGATAAAGGAAGTAATGCGATTAATTAATTATGTAAACGTACAACACCAACCCCCCCTCCCCGGCGCGCAAGCGCGTGGTTATAACCAATATGTGAGAGTGCAGAAATAGTTGAGAAATAATAGGTAAACTCTAAGTGTGTTTGGTTTGCGAAATGGAATGTGCTGGTCCATAACCATGCCATTTCTTATTAAGCAATTGTTGACAAATAACAAATGGACTTTATATGAGTTTTTTTTCGAAAAATGGAATGTGTTGGTCCATAAACATGCCATTCCTTATTATCAAAATAGACAGATAGAAGGTAACATAATAGGATGAAAGATATGTAAAGATAGCATGCATGTTTTGCAAATGCCATATAGCAACAGGCCGTTATGACATTAAAAAAACGAACGCAAACTATAGCCAACCAAAAAGAATCAAATTATGAGTAATGGATTAACTAACATGGAATAGAAAAATTCAAATCGCATGAACAAGCTTCATTGCAACCAAACAGGTAAAGTACATCCGTTAACAAGACATAACATCTAGCAGTAGGTTACTCTGCCAATACACACTGTCAAAATGATTAGCACATTATCAATAGACAATACAGACAGGTAACATCTATTAAAAACATTGAACAGTAGGGACATGACATCAAGGCTGAATTCTCCATAGCAGCAAAACATTCGGTAAATTTCGAGTGGAACAGCAACAAGCTAATATGTGTAAATTGGTATGAAACACGTACCCACAGATCACGCGAAACACCAGTTTGAACTGAAGACACCGCCTCATCAACATCGTCCACGATCGCCTTGCCCTTGGACGGCGCAGAAGCCTTCAACAAATTTATAGCATGCAAATGTCATCATGTATGACTTAACAGATTTATGGGTGTACAATCTATGTTAATTCAGTTAGTGTGGCATGCATTACCACTTGAGGTGCCATTCCTTCGATTTTGGGGCGTGCCAATGCACGTAATTATTGCTTTTACAGACTTGTCTGTCTATTGTGCAGTATTCGGGAATGAAATAATTGCTTTCTCTTCTTATTATCTGTTTGTGACGCAAACTTGGCAGAATTGTTAGAATTATAGATTGCCATTCTCTGCACAGGCAAATCATTGCAGTTTAGTAGTTCGGTAAAAAATAGCTTCTGTGTGGGACTCCACCTTAGATAAAAATAGCTGCTCTGGATTTTTTTAAAAAATTATTGCTTCATGAAACATGGAATTTCTGTTGAAGGTAGGAACTGATTGATTAGTTATCTGAGGTATAGCTCCAACCAAAATGGAATGTATTATGTTATTTGGCTGCTTGCCATAGCTACACAAAACAAAATGTGAAAATAGAAGTGCACGTTTTCTCACTTTGTACTGACTAATTAATTGGCGATCTTGCGTTTTGTGCTAAGAGTTCTATGGATGCATCATTGTATACTAGCCATCCCTTTTATTCATCGTGTGGTCTATCTAAATAATTGATCTATCTAGGACTATTTTTAATGGTTTTCCAATTCGTGTATGAAAAACTCTATGAATTCAGCTACTATTCATTGTCGATTGTAAGTACATAAAGATTTTTGTTAGCTAAATAAGCCTACAGAAAGTCCTAAGCACGTCACTATTTAGTATTTACAATAAATGATTTAGGGAAAATAATTTCTGGAATGCAAGCCTTTCATGCCCATATTTTTACTTGTGATCTCGCAAGCCCTTTTTTATGTTTATGTTGTTAGGCCCTTCCAATTGTAGGACAATTTCTGAAGCATGGACCCTGAGAGAATTAGCTGCACATCTTTTTTTTCCTGCACTCCGTTATATTGACCATGGTGGATCAGAGATATCTTTATTATGTAATTTAATTATTCATCTTTTGTTTTTTGCTTTGACGATGTCTCTAAAAAAGAGGAGGTAAAGGTTAATTCACCATATTTTCCTTGGTACATAGCAAGGGTAGGAGATTTGTGGCTAGATAACTTTGTTACGGGTTGTTTAGTCATGGAATTTCTGTTGAAGGTGAACATATTGTCATCTTGTTAGCGGTTTGGCTTTTGTTAAAGCATTTTTTTGTGCTTGCAGATACTAAAATCTCATCCTTCCTATCACTGCTATAGTTTTTTTTTCCGTGATTAGCATTTATAGATCTTTTATGATCCTGCGAAGAGAAAGGTGGGGACAAGCTTTTATTAAGAGGAAATTTATGTTTTCTATTTGTATTGATTTGTGGGTCTTTGTGGAGGGCCAATTTCTTATGGACGGATGCATACAAGGCGAAGATAAGCAGCCCATCCACATGTGTCATGTCATTATTTTGGAACCATAGGATGTGCTTATGCCATGTCGATGTAAAATACCGTGGTGTAATTAAGTCGGATATATTCACGACCGATTTGATTATTCTTTATTGGTTTGTGCTTATGACATGTCAAGAATCCATGTGATTCAACCTGTTGTATTGTCCCATTAAAAGGACTATACAAAACACAACTCTTGAATCACGATGCTAATGTCAAACCGATGCTTCGATCTCTTCTCTCTGGTTGTTTCCTTGTGGCGCCGCCAAGTTGGTCAACTACATGGTTATGCATGTACAGTTCCTTCTTGATGAACTCCTCTTTAGTCAAGATGTCGCCGCACTTGAGAAAATGAAAGCGTAATAAAGAACATCTTTGTTATGGGATACGATAATGTGTATTATAGGAAGAAATCAAATAGCAAGCAAGGGAAGGATGGGCCGGTGCGTAACGCTCGGAAGGTCATTAGGCTCCGTACGGTTTGCCAATCAGGAGAATAGCTATTAGCAAGTTTCGGTTATTGCTTTCTATGTACTAGTTATTGTTTTCCAAGTATTAGTTTAGATTCCTTTGTTAGGATTTAGGAAAACTTACATCTATAAGTATGAAGAAAATCAATGAAAAGGGCAAGAAGTATTTTGCCACAAAATTCCTCTCGGCGGTGCCTTCCGATTAACAGGGCCGGTAGCTCCGTTCGCTAGTTATCCATCGAGTCGCCGCCACGGCCTCGACGTCCACTTCTACTCGTGCCGGTCAACGGCCGGGTACTCGCCTTTATACTCAAACATACAACAAATTGGTATCAGATTCAGTCGATCCTCCGGCTATGGCTCAACCATCTATCGAAGATCGTGTCGGCCACCTTGAGCTGTCTTTGGAGGAGATCAAAACATCCCTCGGGGACCTTCTGGCCATGACGCGGACGGGCTCGCGGCGAAACCGCCAGCGCAGCCAAAGCGGAAGAAAATACGGCCGTCGGCGGAGATCCACTGGTGATCCTCGCATGCGCGGCCAAGGCACCGATCACCGTGGCGTTGGTTTTCACGGTCCACTCGTGCGGCGTGCCACGCGCGATCGAACGAGGACGACGAGAACGCCACCACAGGACGCAGGAGGCTATCTTCGCACGCCGGTTGAATAAAGACCATTTTTGGACGATGCCGACGATCGATTCCCACGCCGCCGACACCACGCACTCCTCGCCCGATCTTCCGGAGTACGACGATGACGGGTGATCCACTCTTATGGTTGCGGCAGTGCGAACGTTTTTTCCGGTTGCATCAAATTCCTCCACGCGAACATGTCGACCTTGTTGGGTTACATCTCCGCGGTGAAGCTCAGGAAGTGTTGGATAATTGGATGCTTGACGAGGAATGGATTTCCTGGGAAGATTTCTTTGACACCTTCTTGCAGCGTTTCTCGCGGCACGCTGGGGCAGGACCCCTCGGCGACCTGGTGAACCTCAAACAAGGTGCTTGCTGCGTCGACGATTATGCTCGTGACTTTCAGCGGCTACTCGCAAGGGCCCCTCGCATGGCGCGTGCCGACCAAGTGGAGATGTTCACTGCTGGGCTCGCCAAGGCTTTGGCGGCCGATGTCCGTCGGAGCGCCACGGATCTCGCCAAGCGGTCCACCTAGCGCGTGAGGTCGAGGAAAGAAAAACTTATGGGTCGCGAAGCATTGCGGGGCCTTACGCCGCTCACGCTGGGGCGCTCGGCTTTCAAAGAAGGGCGCACCATCAACAGACGATCGGGGCTATGCGGCGGGGTACACCTTCCGACCTTCTTCTTGGCTAACACCAACAATCGGCAAGGCCGACCATGTCGCCTAGCTCGGCATCGAGCAACCCCACCTTCCGTGTCGCGACTCGGTCGATCGGCTAGCGAGAGAGCGCGCCAAGGGCCTCTGCTATCATTGTGATGAATTTTATAGCCGTGGCCACGCCGCAAGCGCCTATTCTGATTGAAATCGCGAGGATGGACCAACCGATCCTGCAGAACGGATGAGGCGGACGGTCACGACAACGAGGATGGCGTCCAACCGGCTCCATCTCTCTCTTGGCCATTCTGGGGCCCAAATCCGGCGGAACGATGCAGATACCGGTGTTGCTTCAAGGGCACAACCTCTTGTGTCTCATTGACAGTGGAAGCACGCATAATTTCCTCAGTAGCCACACCGCCAGATACATGGAATTGGATCAGTGTCACACGACCTCCCAACAGGTGCAGGTGGCTAATGGGTGTCAATTACCATGCTTGGGATGTATTCCAGCAACAACATTTACCATCGGCGAGCATTCCTTCACGGCGCCGTTTCTCGTCATTCCTCTGGATAGCTTTGATATCATTTTGGGGGTGCAGTGGCTCCAAACCTTGGGTGATATCCAATGGAATTTCCGCAACCTGACAATGTCCTTTGCGCTCCAGGGCTTCCACATCACGCTAGAAGGATTGTCACGCGCCAAGCACCCACACCTGCTGTCTCTTCAGATGGCTCGAGTCGGCGCTTCCACCCTCTTGGACTCTTTGCGGACATCTTCGCGGAACCTCGCGGCTGCCTCCGTCACGTTCTGTGACCATCGATTTGTCTCAAGGCGGGCACTAATCCGTGGTCGTCCGCCGTATCGGTACCGTGACGCCAAAAGATGAAATTGAACGCCAATGTGCGCCATGTTGCGCAAGGACTGATTCGTCCCAGTCGTTCTCCATTTTCGTCACCCGTCTTGTTGGTCAAAAAGGGCGATGGCACCTGGAGATTTTGCGTCGACTACCGCGAACTCAATATTCACACGATAAAGGACAAGTTTCCGATTCCGGTGGCGGAAGAGTTGTTCGATGAATTGCATGGCGCCACGTTCTTCTCCAAACTTGATCTTCGCTCCGGTTACCATCAGGTACGCATGTGTGAGGAAGACATCGCCAAGACTGCGTTTCGCACTCATCATGGGCACTATGAATTTCTTGTCATGCCCTTTGGCCTCTCCAATGCGCCATCGACCTTCCAAGCTCTCATGAATGAAGTTCTCCATGATTTTTTGCGGAAATTCGTCCTGGTTTTTTTTGACGACATACTCATTTATAGCCAGTCAGCCGACGCACATATGGCGCATTTGCATCAGGTCTTGGCAAGGTTGCGCGCCCATCAGCTATTCCTCAAACAGTCGATGTGCGTTTTCAACCAACGCCAGGTGCGCTATCTGGGGCACGTTATCTCCGGCTCCGGTGTGGCTGCCGACACCAACAAGCTTCAAGCCGTTTCTGCCTGGCCGCGCCCCACTACTATCACTGCATTACGGGGGTTTCTCGGGCTGACCGGCTACTATCGCCGTTTTATTCGGCTATATGCGGATATCGCGGAACCACTCACCGCAATGCTTCGCCGCGACAATTTCAAATGGTCCCCGGCAGCTGATTGCGCCTTCCAGCGCCTCAAGGGGGCTCTGATGTCTGCACCCGTTCTCACTCTTCCGGACTTCTCATCACCTTTTATCGTGGAGTGTGATGCTTCCGGCCGCGGCATAGGCGCGGTTCTACAACAGCTAGAGTCACCCGTGGCTTTCTTCACCGAAATTAGCGACAGCACACCAAACTTGCCGCATATGAGCGCGAGCTTATCGGCTTATCTAAAGCGGTCCGTCACTGGCGACCGTACCTTTGGGGTCGCCCATTTATTGTCCGAACAGATCATGCGAGTCTCAAGTTTTTGCTAGAACAAGCACTCATTACACCTCCTCAGCAACATTGGCTTAGCAAGTTAATGGGCTTCGATTTTCAGGTGGAATATAAGCCAGGACGCTCTAATCAAGCGGCCGATGCATTATCTCGCCGTGATCCGGAGGTTTCGTCCTGTGCGGCTCTGACCCTTTCACGTCCAGCGATAGGCGACCAATGGCGGGCAGCATTACGCGCCGATCCGGAAATACAACGAAGATGCGCCCTTCAAGATCCGGTGATTCTCCGGGCTCAACCGACCAGGCGAACCATCCGGAGCAAGATCGTCCGGTCCCTGGGCCACCGGCGATAACTTCTCCGGACGCCCTTCTGCCTCGCAAGTCACGACCCGTATGGCGCGTTTCTGATGGCCTTTTATTCCGCAACGACTGCCTGGTCGTCCCTACGACATCACCACTTCTTTCGGAAATAGTGGCTGCCGTTCATGACTTAACGCACGAGGGAGTAAATAAGACATTGTATCGTCTCCGACAGAATTTTTTTTGGCCACACCAGCGACGGGCGGTGGAACAGTATATCGCCAACTGTGCTACTTGCCAACGACACAAGACAAGCTCCTTATCGCCGGCTGGCCTACTTCAACCTCTTCCGATTCCTCACCAAATATGGGCTGATATTTCTATGGACTTCATTGTGGGTCTTCCAAAGTCCCAGAGCAAAACAGCATTGTTGGTGGTCGTGGATCGCTTATCCAAATATGCACATTTTGTGCCGATGGTCCGCGATCCAACGACTTGATTGTTGCCACTTTGTTTTTCGATACCATTGTTCGTCTCCATGGCATGCCGGACTCCATCGTTTGTGACAGAGATCCCATCTTCATCAGTCATTTTTGGCAAGACCTTTTCAAACGGTGCGGCACCACATCGCTCCTATCCACGGCATACCACCCCTGCATGCACGGCGCATGTAGTGGTTAATCGCACCATTGAGATGTATCTTCGTTGTTTTACCAGTGACAATCCTCGCACTTGGGTTCGTTGGCTTCCCTCGGTTGAATTTTGTTACAACTCCTCTTTTCATACGGCTATCCGCATGACACCTTTTGAGCTTGTCTATGGCCGTCGGCCTCCACCGCTCATTCCATACAATCGTGGCTTCCCCGCCTCAAGCGGTCGATTGCCAACTTACGGACCGGGATGAAATTCTTCGCCAAGCACGGACAATCTTACGCAAGCTCAAAATCGCATGAAGTTATATTATGACAAGCATCACCGAGAGGTTTCCTTTGCGCTAGGCGATTGGGTCTGGCTCCATCTTCAACGCCATCGTCAGAATTCTATGAGGGACCAGTCTCAACACAAGTTATCACCGCGCTTTTACGGGCCATATCAAATTCTTGAACGTATTGGGCCAGTAGCTTATCGCCTCCAATTGCCACCGCGGCTTCGCCTCCACAATGTCTTCCACGTATCGTTGTTGAAGCCATTCAAGGGACAACCTCCAGCCGTAGCTCCTCCGCTTCCTCCTGAGATGTCGCTACCATCCAAGCCATCCTCACCGACACCGCACAGCATTCTTGCCAACCGCATTCTCCGGGGTCGGCGACAGTTCCTCGTCCAATGGACTGATTCATCGGATCGTGATGCAACTTGGGAGTACGCCACAGTTCTGCGAGATACTTTTCCTACTTTTCAGCTTGCGGACAAGCTGCTTCTTGAGGGGGGGAGTACTGTTATGGGATACGATAATGTGTATTATAGGAAGAAATCAAATAGCAAGCAAGGGAAGGATGGGCGGGTGCGAACGCTCGAAGGTCATTAGGCTCCTACGGTTTGCCAATCAGGAGAATAGCTATTAGCAGTTTCGGTTATTGCTTTCTATGTACTAGTTATTGCTTTCCAAGTATTAGTTTAGATTCCTTTGTTAGGATTTAGGAAAACTTACATCTATAAGTATGAAGAAAATCAATGAAAAGGGAAGAAGTATTTTGCCACAAAATTCCTCTCGGCGGTGCCTTCCGATTAACAGGGCCGGTAGCTCCGTTCGCTAGTTATCCGTCGAGTCGCCGCCACGGCCTCGACGTCCACTTCTACTCGTGCCGGTCAACGGCCGGGTACTCGCCTTTATACTCAAACATACAACAATGGCACATGTCCTTATAAGTTATAATGGACCCTCCTTTTTTGTTTATTATTAATTTTCTTACAAATTTGAATTAATACTTAACCCCAAGGTCATTAGTCCAAGGTGGTCAATTTATCAAAATGAGACATGAGGAAGGTCTGGGTGTGGATGATCAATTCAGACTTGCCTTGTCGGTTCAGGGATGCAAAAAACTTCTCTCTCTATATATTTTAGAGATGTACTCGCAAACCCAGTTTTTATACCGATTTGTCCCAAGAAGACCAAAGAAGTTGCAATGACATAAATACGTCAAGAAATTAAACAGGCATAATTTCGGATTGTTAGAATTTAAAAACTCTTAAGATACTATAAATACAATATGTTGAGTTACAATTGCTGCTGTGGTAAATTATTCAAGCAAAAAAATTAATGTATGACCTTTTTAACTTGTCCTCGGATTCCACTTACTGTCCGAATAGCCGCACCTTCAAACCTAGCAATCTCTAAATCAGATGTGAACATCCCTTTAATTAGGGCAGTTTTCTTAAATATCTTGCACGGTAACGCCTGTGAGTTTGATCTTCACGATTCAGGCAGTATTGTTGAATTCTTGAATCCAGCCTTTCGCCGTTATTCTAAATGGTACCTGGGCAAATATGTAAGCATTGTCACAAAGCATATCAGTGCAGACACATTAAACATAACTATTACTGCCTCCGGGCACAAATAGTTGTCGTTTTGGATGATCACAATATCTTTTAAATATTTACATTTGATACATGAAAATCATATGTCAGATTTGTCTCAAAAATACATTCATAATATTATAATTTTATTGGGTTTTATAAATATATTGTAATAGAAATTAGTGATCAAAGATGTGTTTTGAAGACCGTATTGATGTCCAAAACGACAACTATTTGTGACCGGAGGAGTACTAAAAGAAATAACAACTACGAATTGATATAAAGTAGTGTGAAATGACAGCCTGCTTCTCAAACTCATTCATTGTCAAATTATGCATCATCAAACATATCCATCCAGTAAAACGCTGCCCACTCTTCACTAGCTTTCCATAAGCATTCCTAGTGTCTGAAGTTTTTTTAGGTTTGATTCCCAGTTGGCCAGTTCCAATATAAAAAAGCCATTTCAACTTTTGTGATGGATGAAATATAAAGAGAAAATGAGGTCTGGGGCACAGAGTCAGTGTCTAATGGCAATACAACAATTGGATAACCTATTTGATTTAGCTGTGACCAGTTACACTTCTCTGCACTAGAATGTGAGCAATTACACTTCTCTGCAGCTTCAATCACCTAGGATTTTGGTTGTTACTGAGATTCAAAGACATTAAATACATAAAAGTACCCGAAAAAGGCATTAAATAAATAAAAATACTTGAATAAGTTCTACCTGATAAATTAGTCTCAGGAAGTGCTACCGGTTAGGAATTATAAGTTTTCCACTGCACCACTAATCATCTATTGACTAAAGTGAACTGATCATTGAATGTACCTGATTGTTGGAACGATTCTGGGCTGCTAGTACACCACTTTTTGATGGAGCAAGTGGCCCCCAAAACATAGCAAAGCAATGCATATGCTCATGTGTGTACTTGAGCATGAGGTGTCGACCATTTCGATCCTCACTTGCATATACAGGAGTTGTTTGGAAACATCTCCAACCAATAGAGACGATAATTGGGTCTTTTGTCTTCAGCACTTTCCTGTGCCACCTCTGGCACTTCAAGCTAGCCTGTATGAAGGGTGAGTAAGGTACATGACATGATGGCAATGTTCACATGAATTATCATAATATTTTTGCCTAATCAGAAATGCAATACTGCATTAAAACCAACTGTCATGATTATCATCGCCACCGCCGCCGATCATTGGCGGTCGCCATGGCCGCTTGCCTCGCCTAGCCGGGAAAGGAGGGCGCGGGGAGAAGGCATATGGGGTGGGGATGGGGACGCCGCGGCTCTACGTCGCTGCTGCCACCGCCGTCGCAACCGTCGTTGCCAAATCTGGGAGAGGCAACGCTCGGGGATGGGGAGCGGCCTTGAAGGGAGCAGCGCCGCGCCGCGAGGCGAGAGGAGGTTTGATCTTGGAGAGGCGGCGCTCGGGGGAGGGGAGCGGCCCGAGTGGGAGCGGGCGCCGCGACACAAGGAGTGAGGGGGCGGCGCCGAATGGATGGGGAGGGGAGAGAGAGGGGCTCGACTGGGCCGCTCGGCTAGGTGTAATTAAGTGGTGCTGGAAGGAATCAAGAGGGGAAGAGGAAAGCTCTACCAAGTGGAAGGAGAAGAGCTGATTGCTAAATCAGAACAAGCTTAGTTCTGCATTGGTGATATACTGATATTAATGGAATTTTTGGTCGCCTAATCCTCATCAAGGCACCCACCTAGGCGTCCAGGCGCCCCAGAGGCGACTCGTCTCGCCGGGGCGCCGTGATAACCATGCCAACTTTAAATACCATGCAACCGCATGGCTAGATGCTACAACGCATCCTTATATTCGAAAATAGGGTTGTATTCCTTATACGTGTAATAATTGGAATTGCAGCAATACTCGTTATACAGCTGCAATAACTCTAGTACCTTATTTGATTAATTTGCAAAGTTCTAATCTAGGCCCACCAAATAAGCCGTCTAGACCTCTTTTGTTTTTTCCTTCCAAACGAGGTGGAAATATCTAGCATAAATCAAATGCGTAAGCTCCAAATAACATAACATTATAGTTACATAATAGATTGGTAGCCAAAATCTAGAAGTAATTATGCATCATTTTATTCAAGTCAGACCACTCGCATACTATAACAGCAACCTTTGAAGTGAAAAAGAAAATCCAATCCAGAATGGTGAACGCAGGGATGTATACCATGAGAAGAATAAATAAACAATTTATATTTTTCACATATAAATGGATGATGCATGTATGTTCCATTGTGTCAATTATTTCCTTGAACTACTGGACACTGAACTTTTCATACGTAAAATAGGACAATAAATTAAAAATTACCCGACTGCATATATCCAAGATTCTCCATGTATACCATCGGAAGAATAAGTAAACAATTTATATTTTTCACAAATACATCATGCATGTATGTTCCATTGTGTCGATTATTCCTTGAACTATGAACACCGAACTTTTCATATAGAAAATAGGACAATAAATTAAAAATTAGTCGACTGCATATATCCAAGATTCTCTCACCAAGGCCAATGCCTCCAACAAGGATTGGGTGGCAAGGATTAAAATGCTCAACTAGCTCAATGGGCACACCATGTACCTCTAATCTGATGAAAGTACCGGTCCTAAACCCTTCAATTTCTACTCGGGTATCTTCATCTAGATTGTTGAGTTCGGATATATTCATTTGGTTGTGAAGTTCCATTTCCTCCTTTAACTGAAAAGGTACAAAAGCTAAAATATCAGTACTCAGGATCTAATCAAAGAGATTCAAAGAAGCAACAAGAAGAGCATTTTATGGCATACTTTGTCAGAATAGCCCCCTCCATCAGATCATTATTTTGGATTTCTTCTTGTCATCATCAACTTCCTCGTCGGAGGGCTCGGATCGATCATATGTAGGTTTCAAATAAGGAATCAAAGAGGAAACAGATAGTAAAGCACTTTCAAAAATAAAAGAACAATTAAGGTCAAGTAACTTTCAAAGTAAACAGACTATGGAGACAACTCTTCCACCTAAGGGCAAACGAAAAGAGCATCAAACACAACCTACAAATAAAAATAGAAATATCATAACAAAGAAAAGTACCTTTCCCTGCTTAATTTGAATGAAAAAGAAACTTGAGATTGGGATATAAGAGGAAGGAAAATAAATGATCATGTTCTAAGGATATTCTGCATCAAATTTTGCTCTAAGTGCAAGCTTCATATGAGTCTTCGTTCTTCATCTTCTAGGTTATCTTTTCTGTGAATACCTCCATTTCCTGCTGCATTTTCAGCAGCCTGGCTCTTGTGTATCTCACCAGTTTCCAGATCTTCAAAATCGCCATAGATTTCTTCATCACCCTCTCCATTTTCATCAATTTCCTGTCATCTAAGAGCAGCTGTTGACCAATTTCCAGTAACAAAACGATCACGGGTGCTTTTGGTAAGATCTTCATCAGACCAATCTCTCAGCTCAGCTTTTAAAAACTTGTATTAGTACTGTGTGCACTATAGGAATTCACATGAAACATAAGGGAAAATGTTCAGAGGAACATATAGGCACCTGCCCACCTTTATTAAATTGTGGCGAGGGAAATTATAAGGACAAAAATGCTCAAAACCAACAACAAACTTAGCCACTTGCACTTTCTTTGCCACCAAGAAGTAGAGGAGAAACAGCTTGTCGGGACACGAATATGCAAATCCGACCCTCGTGTATTCAAAGACTAGTCCAGATCACGCTAGTGCACACATCTCAACATAGATGAAATATCACAATCATACACAATGAATAATAAATAAAGACTTCATCTATTAATATAGAACTATTGAACGACCTTAAGGTCAAACTTACACTTGTGAGGCCTTGGTGGCTTCAACTCAAAATAAATAAACAACAATGGAATGAAGATCGTCGATTTAATCCCATCAATATACCACGGCAAGCGACAAGGTTCAACTCCTAGATAATCGCCTCCTCGTGAAACTTCTCCTCCTTGAAGTTGTAGTCTTCTCCTCAATCGATGATTTTGTGTTGCAAGGGTGAGTACATAAAGCACTCAACAAGTCGCATGTAATGCAATTCTAACATAGCTATATGCAAGGATTATTCCAAAGAAATGGCTAACATGGCTATTTTGCAAAAGCAAGATTTGTAAATTAATACAAGATATAAATTGGAAAGACAAGAAACAAATAATCAGTATTAGATAGATTCAACATTTCTCAAGTAAAACAAGTTTCCAATCCTAAGTCAAAATCCACATTCCATGGCATCCCGCCATCCCAATAAGTTTTCTTTAACAAAAGTCTAACCCTTGGTCAGAATTCCGAGCTTTGCTCAATACCGTGAGCACGGCTATTCGAATAGGTTTACACTCTGCAGAGGTTATGCACTTTACCCACACGACGTGATATCCTCTTTGTGCCTGGCCATTAGCACACTTCCTTTGGTGTACCGGCAGAGAATTCACGACAAAGCCTTTCAGAACCTCTACCTTAACCAAAGAACCTCTCGGTGTTGCCTTCGCTATCACTCCTCTCACGCATGCCACCAAGTATAGGATGTGCCAACACCGTTGGATGGGTACCAAGCCGCAAAGACAGTACGCTCCCTCGACAGTACACTTCCGCATCGTCGCCCGAGGTATCAGAGGAAAGATATCAGAACCCTAATCAACTAGGTCTGTCCCATATCAGACATGTGGTCGCATGATTGACTCAGGTCAAAGGCTTGCAAGGTTAAGTCCTTAAGATGATCGAGGCAAGACTTCCACATACCCCCTGCCCATCGGGCCCACCTTGGCATTCTCGCCTTGCCACTTGCCCCAATCTAAATCATAACCACCCGGCTTGATTACCAAGCACCACGTGCCATCGCAATTTAACCTCGTTGCGTGACATCCTCTTGCCACCGCAACTCAATCTCATCGTGTGACCACACATGACACACAAGTTCATAACATCGCTCCATATTCCATTAGTCAAGATTATTTATCAAAGACTAAAGTACATGTGATGGCGTGGCATGACTAAGCAACTAATACGGTCTAACCATCCCATGTTGATTATTATTACTAACCAACTATAATGAACCAATCTAGGGTGACAATATATCATGGTATACAAATGGTAAGGTAGGGTATAGAGCAATTGGGTATAATAGCTAAGTCCCAAATTTAATTGAAGACATTTGTACATGTCAAATAATATGCAATAAAGTAAAACAATATAGCAGTTTTTGTAATCGTAGGTTCAACATGATCAAAGCACAACTTGCCTGGCACTTGCTATAAACTGCTCTTTACTCTTTTTAATTGATCTTCGGCTTCATCAACCTTTGGCTCTTCAATCGAATGCTTGACTTCCTCGCCCTTCACTACTTGGGTAACTTCGAACGACACGCCTAACGACAAAGAAGCACAAATACAACAAAACTCAAAAGCAATTCAAATAAACTCCAATTTAATATTAGATTGGTACTGAACGGAAGGATTGAATTTAGGAACTTAGATTTGATCAAGATCGGATGAAAGAGAACAAAGCTTTGGAAGATTTATCGAGAAGGTTACGATCGATAATTAGGGAAAACGGAGTATATTCCAGGATATCCTTCGAGATTAATTAACTCGATTGGACAAATATTGACATATGGGCTCTTGATCTATAGATCGGGTTCAAAAGATATGTTAGTTCATGATGAACTAAAGCGATGCTCAATGTTGACTTTTGTTGACTAAACAAATACATCAAACAAAAGAAAGATAGACTAATAGAATAGATATGACACGAGGATATGACATATGGCCAATGGTCTATCGACCAAGTCCACGAATGAATTCGGGTTAATGGCGATTAGATTTTCGAGGATAAGACAAGGACGGATGGAATCGACATTGATGCGATCCGATCCGGGGTTCATCATACATCAAAGAAGAGACTTGACGATAACAGGCGATGATGATATGTAGTAAGACAAGACAAATATCTTACTACGGTAGACACAACGTGGAAAACCGCAATACGGCAATAGCGGCTCACGATGAACTCAGTCCATCGAACCGGTCTTAAGTTAGGTTTTGGTCCGGCTTTGCAGATGATAGAAAGATAAAGCCAGACTCACAAGAAATGGGGTTAGATCACGATAGGACGATAGAAAAGATAATGACATCGCGCTACGCTCTTGCTGGAATGCGCATATGCGATGATAGCGAAGCGAGAGCAAAGCGTTAACGGCGGAACGTTAACGAAGAAACGTTAGCAGCGGAACGTTAACGATGGAACGCTAACGGCGGGAGGTTAACGACGGAACGTTAACGACGAAACGGACCAAGGGTTAAGTCCGGGTTTGAGCGAAACGATTCAAGGATGAATACACTTGGCATAGGGTAGGATGGTAGGGTTGGCTCTGCGATTAAAGGTTACCAAAGATGGCGAACCGAAATGCGCACCGACACGAAGGACTAGGCCAAAAGACGTCGGGTAGATTCTAGAACATGGCTTTGACGGCAACCGGGGATTAATGAACTTCAACGGTGGGCAAAACAGGGGATAATGATTTTCTGGACAAAATGACATGGCCACGACAAACCAAAATGGTTGGCGGCACAAGGCACACGCGCGGTGGCAAAAGGCGACGGTAACGAATATTAAAATTTTCGGTAGATGGAACAGCAGAGGGGAAGTGAGCACCACGTAGAACGCGGCGACACGAACTCAACGGTATATCCTGATTTGGAAGCAACCCAACGGACAGATCACAAACTGCCGATGAACGGCTGCTAAAGCTAATAGATCAAACGGTCATAACTATTAAAATAATGGATGAAACCTAACCAAATTTTATAGAGAGCTATCTGGGATCATTTGGCACGATATGACGTGAACGGATCTGATTTTTACCTTCTGGATCAACGGGGAACGCGCGACGAAGTTTTCTGCCGTAAGTACGCAGTCTGATCGGGGAAGATTGAATTTTCTGCAGCAATCCCTTGGACAAAACCTTGAGTTAGGGTGAGCACCGTGTAGAGGACATCAAGAGGAGTCTACAGAAAAAATTGTACGGTCGAACTCGCAAAAACGAAGGAGAACGGGTGATGGCAAGATTCGAGATTGGAACGGCCATAACTTTTGATTTCCTGGATGAAACTGCACCAAATTTGGTGGAGAGATATATCTGACCATATGGCACGACATGACGCGAGAGGATTTCAGAAAAACTCACCGGTATGACGGGGAACGGGATGCCAAGATCGGCCGGCGATGGCGGCGCACCGGAAGAGCTCGTCGACGTTGTAGGAGAAAAAGGGTCGCCGGCGGTGCTCTGTTTGGAATCTTACAAAACTGATTCACAGGGGTGTTGCAACCTTCATGGGGGTGCTCCACAAAAAATTTGAGGATGAACGGAGTTCGGGAGCGCCCTGTAGAGCTCGCCGAAGTTCTTACCGGAGTTAGGGAAAAAGGCTTGCCGAGGGATCTCCGTTGCGATTATGATGCTGATCTTTTAGTATGATGTGGGGAATGCGGAGAGGCGTCTAGGGTTCAATTTTCAGCTACAAAGGAGCAATGGATCAACGGGAAAAGCTCGCCGGAGTTGGGGAAAGAATCGGTTGCCGGAGGTGCTCCGATAGGTATTTTGAAAATCTGATTTTACTGGATGTAGAGGACAGCAAGAGGAAGCTCTGGTGAAAATTTCAGATCAAAATAGGATCGGGAGTGACCAGGAGAGCTCGCCGAAGTTATGCCTGAAATTCTGCCGGAATTACTGTAGCAGTTACTGATTATTTAATCCGAATTATTAAGTATCACCCATAAAATCGAAATAAATATCAAACGACCGTTTAAAAATCAGAGAAAAATCTGGAACGTGACCCACAGCCTTAGTAACACAAATAAAATATTATTACATAAAATAATAATTTTATTCGTGTACAGTAAATACTTTTATATTATTTTTAATACCTTCTTAATTTGGAAAATACTAAAACAACCCCAAAAATTCTAGGAAAATTCAGGGAGTTTAATTCGGACATTTTGAGATCAAATAAAATATTTTGGTACCACCAAATATTTTATTTTTGTACCCACATATATTTTTATTTTGTTAAAGCTTTGGAAAGGCTTTAGAAAATATATAATTTGACAAATATAGAAAATTTCACAGAAATTCCTTAGGTTTATTTATATTAAATAAGATAGTTTTAGAAAACCAAATCTTTTATTTTGTCTCCAAACTATTTTTAATTGATGAGACTTTTGGAAAGATTTTGAAATCAGGATTTTAACAAATAATGGGAAAATTCACCGAAGTTCCTTGTGATATATATTTTTTAAAACAATTAATTCCAACTTAAATAGGTTTTTTTTAGGAAATAGTTTTAAGTTTTTCTAAAAATAGGCAAAAGTCTTTTTCTTTTGAACTCTAGAGAAATCCAGAAAATAAAGAGGAGACAAATAAACTTGAACAACCGATAAAAATAATAATTTAATTTTTTTATCCTATTTTTGAAATGAAAATTTGGGATGTTACAAACCTCCCCTTAATGTAATCTCGCCCCGAGATTTAGGGCAGCTATAGAATTGGTTCGGGAGACTCGACCTTCAAGCTTTCGCACTTGCAGACAACTTCACATGACTGGCGAAAGCAACTTGCTATTCTGCGGTCTTGGTGAAGATTGAACATCATTTCGTTGAGTTGGTTCTTGAGAACAGCTCTTGATCCGAGGAACTCAAGCTGATTGATAATTGCTTCTCGCAATTCAACGCCTTGAACGATTCCTTGATCCTTGCAAATTCACTACCAATGACCTTCGGAGTAAGGGACATTGACCGAAATGAATCTGGCAACTCTTAACATCATGACTGAGTCATGGAATTCTGAAGATTCTGAATTAGTTTTATCTTATTGGACTTGTCAAAAGCATGGATAAAAAATACCAGCTCTGTTGATCTGTTGGTCTGATACTATCTTTGTCGGTTTGGTTCTCATGTAGCGATCGGAAATTCTATATCGCTAGATATTCTTTCCATAACGAATTAATGCTTCAATTACCATTGAAGTAAAGGTACTGATCTTCAATATGCTAAATCAACAAATTTTGTCTCTACATCACATTACTGTGAATTCAGGCTCTATGGCCAACATACACATGAACATTATCTAGTAAAGTGAATGCTCAAAGACATATCAAATCCTTTATTGCCATTAATACTTTTGATTTTGAATTCTAGGTTAGATCGAGCATAACCGAATACCTTCTAATAATGACAAATCTTCTCGCAGACAAGCTCCACGCTAAATGGTACTGAATTGACCATTATAGCACACATATCACTTTCAAGTGAACCACCATTGCGCATAATATCTTCATTTACTATTAATGCTTTTATTTCAAACTTCTCATACCAACAAAACATTCATCTCTACTTTATTTCTTTTGCAAGGAAATCTTTAGATGTGATTCATTACTAATCTCCTCACTTTACAAATGAGTTATGACACTCGCTCAGGTGAAATCGTTGATCCGAGCTTCCTTGATTGGCGCCGATAATCGAGGTTTTGACCGTGGCGAGTTGAGATTGGCTTGAACCGCATGATTGCTTTCTTCCGAGGGCAATTGTTGGCAAAATGTCCGGCTTTGGCGAGTATACAGAGTTTATGGAAATTTTTCTTCCTTGGGCATTCACGACCGGGTAGTGTCTTCGCCGACGCCTTTTCTTCAACTGGTTCTCTAGGCAAACTTCTCTTACGGTGTCACCACTCACTCTTGGCGTTATGTACTTAACTGAAGTAACTTCTGGAATAACCACGGTTGTAGAAAATAATTGTCTTCTCTGTGGACATCGGTTAGCATAATGACCTTCCTTCTGACAGTAGTAGCACACGCTTGCATTGTTGTGCCTTGTTGGGTATAAATGTATGCTCATTATTGTTCTTCTCGTAATTCAGGGCTGGTTGCTTCAGAGGGCATTCTCTAGACCAATGACCTTGTTCATCACATAAGAAACATGTTGTTGGCGATTGCCACTTACTACTTTCTTGATGAAGACAGCCAAGATCAGGAGGCTGCATCTTTAGTTTTTCAAGTGGCGCTCTGCATAACCGATATTACACCTCTTTTGACAATTCTTGAGTAATTGCAGCTCGAAGATTCTTCTGCTGACGCTGAGTCACTGCAGTAACTATTGGATCCAAGGGACATTGAGCTGGGCAATGATCTCGACCTTCACATAGGTTACATGTGATGTTGTTCATAGGGCACTCTCCGAAAGGATGACTTCCTTCACAACTGGAGCAATTGATCGCATGCTCATCAGCGGTATGGCCTATTTCTCCACAGTGAATGCATGCACGATCTTCTAACTTGTCAGGCTGACAACACTTCAAAGAAAAACGTCTAGATCTTGAATCAGATGCAGAGGTAGCATTTTGATCTGAATCTATCATGATGACACCATCTTCTGTCGAAGCAAAGGAATAGCGAAAAGCATCAACGAACTCATTCCTGTGATACTCGCATATCTATCTGTATTGACGGTTGCAAACCGATCCATCATTGGGGTTCTCACTGAGTTGATTTCCACTTCCACTGACTTTACTGGTTCCACCAGACTGCACCATCTGCTTGGTTGCTTCAAAGGGTTAGGGAAAAGGGAAATAGCATAGATAAGGAATAATGATCCTAATACAGGGGAGATAGGTTTAACCCAACAACTTAAACAAACAATATTAATAACTTGGTATGGTTGCTTATATAAGCCTAAGAGCTATGCAACACATACTGCACAATCAACAATCAAGGAACAACCAAATCAACCTATACACACAAAACTACCGTCTATAAGGGCGACATTCTAGCTTAAGAAGACGTGGCTCCCACACATGAGTCTCAACTAGATACTCGAAGCACTGGGTCTTCTAGTTTCAGGAACACTGCATCGATCCTCCCTTCCTTGAGCTTGACGATTCCTGTCTTCACGATCTTAAGGTTCAAAGAACGAGACACCCAAGACTTTCTCCTTAAGTGGGAGGCATCGTTAACTACTTAGAACAACGCAGTAAGATTTTTATTTAAACCGGTGAGGAAAGATGAATAATTTTTTTAGCAAAGGGAAAGAATGGAAGAATAAGATAAGTCAAGAACTTATTATTCTTTCAAGTTAAATTTTCACTTTTAGAAAATACTTTGAAGCTCTAAGGAACGGCCAAACTATCTAGGGTCAAGACCTACGGTCAAGATGGCTCGATACCACCTCTGTCGGGACACGAATATGCAAATCCAACCCTCTGTGTATTCAAAGACTAGTCCAGATCACGCTAGTGCACACAGCCTCAACATAGATGAAATATCACAATCATACACAATGGAATAATAAATAAAGACTTCATCTATTAATATAGAACTATTGAACGACCTTAAGGTCAAACTTACACTTGTGAGGCCTTGGTGGCTTCAACTCAAAATAAATAAACAACAATGAATGAAGATCGTCGATTTAATCCCATCAATATACCACAGGCAACCGACAAGGTTCAACTCCTAGATAATCGCCTCCTCGTGAAACTTCTCCTCCTTGAAGTTGTAGTCTTCTCCTCAACTCGATGATTTTGTGTTGCAAGGGTGAGTACATAAAGCACTCAACAAGTCGTGCACGTAATGCAATTCTAACATAGCTATATGCAAGGATTATTCCAAAGAAATGGCTAACATGGCTATTTTGCAAAAGCAAGATTTGTAAATTAATACAAGATATAAATTGGAAAGACAAGAAACAAATAATCAGTATTAGATAGATTCAACATTTCTCAAGTAAAACAAGTTTCCAATCCTAAGTCAAAATCCACATTCCATGGCATCCCGCCATCCCAATAAGTTTTCTTTAACAAAAGTCTAACCCTTGATTGTAATTCCGAGCTTTGCTCAATACCGTGAGCACGGCTATTCGAATAGGTTTACACTCTGCAGAGGTTATGCACTTTACCCACACGACGTGATATTCTCTTTGTGCTCGCCATTAGCACACTTCCTTTGGTGTACCGCAGAGAATTCACGACAAAGCCTTCAGAACCTCTACCTTAACCAAAGAACCTCTCGGTGTTGCCTTCGCTATCACTCCTCTCACGCAGATGCCACCGAAGTATAGGACAGGCCAACACCGTTGGATGGGTACCAAGCGCAAAGACAGTACGCTCCTCGCACAGTACACTTCCGCATCGTCGCCCGAGGTATCGGAGGAAAGATATCGTAACCCTAATCAACTAGGTCCGTCCCATATCGGACATGTGGTCGCATGATTGACTCAGTCAAAGGCTTGCAAGGTTAAGTCCTTAAGATGATCGAGGCAAGACTTCCACATACCCCGCCCATCGGGCCCACCTTGGCATTCTCGCCTTGCCACTTGCCCCAATCTAAATCATAACCACCCGGCTTGATTACCAAGCACCACGTGCCATCGACAATTTAACCTCGTTGCGTGACATCCTCTTGCCACCGCAACTCAATCTCATCGTGTGACCACACATGACACACAAGTTCATAACATCGCTCCATATTCCATTAGTCAAGATTATTTATCAAAGACTAAAGTACATGTGATGGCGTGGCATGACTAAGCAACTAATACGGTCTAACCATCCCATGTTGATTATTATTACTAACCAACTATAATGAACCAATCTAGGGTGACAATATATCATGGTATACAAATGGTAAGGTAGGGTATAGAGCAATTGGGTATAATAGCTAAGTCCCAAATTTAATTGAAGACATTTGTACATGTCAAATAATATGCAATAAAGTAAAACAATATAGCAGTTTTTGTAATCGTAGGTTCAACATGATCAAAGCACAACTTGCTCGGCACTTGCTATAAACGCTCTTTACTCTTTTTAATTGATCTTGGCTTCATCAACCTTTGGCTCTTCAATCGAATGCTTGACTTCCTCGTCCTTCACTACTTGGGTAACTTCGAACGACACGCCTAACGACAAAGAAGCACAAATACAACAAAACTCAAAAGCAATTCAAATAAACTCCAATTTAATATTAGATTGGTACTGAACGGAAGGGATTGAATTTAGGAACTTAGATTTGATCAAGATCGGATGAAAGAGAACAAAGCGTAAGATTTATCGAGAAGGTTACGATCGATAATTAGGGAAAACGGAGTATATTCAGGGATATCCTTCGAGATTAATTAACTCGATTGGACAAATATTGACATATGGGCTCTTGATCTATAGATCGGGTCCATAAAGATATGTTAGTTCATGATGAACTAAATCGATGCTCAATGTTGACTTTTGTTGACTAAACAAATACATAGTCAAACAAAAGAAAGATAGACTAATAGAATAGATATGACACGAGGATATGACATATGGCCAATGGTCTATCGACCAAGTCCACGAATGAATTCGGGTTAATGGCGATTAGATTTTCGAGGATAAGACAAGGACGGATGGAATCGACATTGATGCGATCCGATCCGGGGTTCACCATACATCAAAGAAGAGACTTGACGATAACAGTATGATGACGATATGTAGTAAGACAAGACAAATATCTTACTACGGTAGACACAACGTGGAAAACCGCAATACGGCGGTAGCGGCTCACGATGAACTCAGTCCATCGAACCGGTCTTAAGTTAGGTTTTGGTCCGGCTTTGCAGATGATAGAAAGATAAAGCCAGACTCACAAGAAATGGGGTTAGATCACGATAGGACGATAGAAAGGATAATGACATCGCGCTACGCTCTTGCTGGAATGCGCATATGCGATGATAGCGAAGCGAGAGCAAAGCGTTAACGGCGGAACGTTAACGAAGAAACGTTAGCAGCGGAACGTTAACGATGGAACGCTAACGGCGGGAGGTTAACGACGGAACGTTAACGACGAAACGGACCAAGGGTTAAGTCCGGGTTTGAGCGAAACGATTCAAGGATGAATACACTTGGCATAGGGTAGGATGGTAGGGTTGGCTCTGCGATTAAAGGTTACCAAAGATGGCGAACCGAAATGCGCACCGACACGAAGGACTAGGCCAAAAGACGTCGGGTAGATTCTAGAACATGGCTTTGACGGCAACCGGGGATTAATGAACTTCAACGGTGGGCAAAACAGGGGATAATGATTTTCTGGACAAAATGACATGGCCACGACAAACCAAAATGGTTGGCGGCACAAGACGACGCGCGGCGGTGGCAAAAAGGCGACGGTAACGAATATTAAAATTTTCGGTAGATGGAACAGCAGAGGGGAAGTGAGCACCACGTAGAACGCGGCGACACGAACTCAACGGTATATCCTGATTTGGAAGCAACCCAACGGACAGATCACAAACTGCCGATGAACGGCTGCTAAAGCTAATAGATCAAACGGTCATAACTATTAAAATAATGGATGAAACCTAACCAAATTTTATAGAGAGCTATCTGGGATCATTTGGCACGATATGACGTGAACGGATCTGATTTTTACCTTCTGGATCAACGGGAACGCGGCGAAGTTTTCTGCCGTAAGTACGCGATCCGATCGGGAAGATTGAATTTTCTGCAGCAATCCCTTGACAAAACCTTGAGTTAGGGTGAGCACCGTGTAGAGGACATCAAGAGGAGTCTACAGAAAAAATTGTACGGTCGAACTCGCAAAAACGAAGGAGAACGGGTGATGGCAAGATTCGAGATTGGAACGGCCATAACTTTTGATTTCTAGATGAAACTGCACCAAATTTGGTGGAGAGATATATCTGACCATATGGCACGACATGACGCAAGAAGATTTCAGAAAACTCACCGTATGACGGGAACGGATGCCAAGATCGGCGGCGATGGCGGCGCACCGAAGAGCTCGTCGACGTTGTAGGAGAAAAAGGGTCGCCGGCGGTGCTCTGTTTGGAATCTTACAAAACTGATTCACAGGGTGTTGCAACCTTCATGGGGTGCTCCACAAAAATTTGAGGATGAACGGAGTTCGGGAGCGCCTGTAGAGCTCGCCAAGTTCTTACCGGAGTTAGGGAAAAAGGCTTGCCGAGGGATCTCCGTTGCGATTATGATGCTGATCTTTTAGTATGATGTGGGGAATGCGGAGAGGCATCTAGGGTTCAATTTTCAGCTACAAAGAAGCAATGGATCAACGGGAAAAGCTCGCCGGAGTTGGGGAAAGAATCGGTTGCCGGAGGTGCTCCGATAGGTATTTTGAAAATCTGATTTTACTGGATGTAGAGGACAGCAAGAGGAAGCTCTGGTGAAAATTTCAGATCAAAATAAGATCGGGAGTGACCAGGAGAGCTCGCCGAAGTTATGCCTGAAATTCCGCCGAAATTACTGTAGCAGTTACTGATTATTTAATCCGAATTATTAAGTATCACCCATAAAATCGAAATAAATATCAAACGACCGTTTAAAAATCAGAGAAAAATCTGGAACGTGACCCACAGCCTTAGTAACACAAATAAAATATTATTACATAAAATAATAATTTTATTCGTGTACAGTAAATACTTTTATATTATTTTTAATACCTTCTTAATTTGGAAAATACTAAAACAACCCCAAAAATTCTAAGAAAATTCAGGGAGTTTAATTAGGACATTTTGAGATCAAATAAAATATTTTGGTACCACCAAATATTTTATTTTTGTACCCACATATATTTTTATTTTGTTAAAGCTTTCGGAAAGGCTTTAGAAAATATATAATTTGACAAATATAGAAAATTTCACAGAAATTCCCTTAGGTTTATTTATATTAAATAAGATAGTTTTAGAAAAACCAAATCTTTTATTTTGTCTCCAAACTATTTTTTAATTGATGAGACTTTTGGAAAGATTTTGAAATCAGGATTTTAACAAATAATGGGAAAATTCACCGAAGTTCCTTGTGATATATATATTTTTTTAAAACAATTAATTCCAACTTAAATAGGTTTTTTTTTTAGGAAATAGTTTTAAGTTTTTCTAAAAATAGGCAAAAGTCTTTTCTTTTGAACTCTAGAGAAATCCGAAAATAAAGAGGAGACAAATAAACTTGAACAACCGATAAAAATAATAATTTAATTTTTTTATCCTATTTTTGAAATGAAAATTTGGGATGTTACAAACCTCCCCCTAATGAATCTCGCCCCGAGATTTAGGTCAGCTATAGAATTGGTTCGGGAGACTCGACCTTCAAGCTTTCAGACTTGCGCACAACTTCACATGACGGCGAAAGCAACTTGCTATTCTGCGGTCTTGGTGAAGATTGAACATCATTTCGTTGAGTTGGTTCTTGAGAACAGCTCTTGATCCGAGGAACTCAAGCTGATTGATAATTGCTTCTCCGCAATTCAACGCCTTGAACGATTCCTTGATCCTTGCAAATTCACTACCAATGACCTTCTGAGTAAGGGACATTGACCGAAATGAATCGCAACTCTTAACATCATGATCGAGTCATGGAATTCAAAGATTCAATTAGTTTTATCTTATTGGACTTGTCAAAAGCATGGATAAAAAATACCACTCTGTTGATCTGCTGGTCCGATACTATCTTTGTCGGTTTGGTTCTCATGTAGCGATCGGAAATTCTATATCCGCTAGATATTCTTTCCATAACGAATTAATGCTTCAATTACCATTGAAGTAAAGGTACTGATCTTCAATATGCTAAATCAACAAATTTTGTCTCTACATCACATTATCGTGAATTCGTGCTCTATGGCCAACATACACATGAACATTATCCGTAAAGTGAATGCTCAAAGACATATCAAATCCTTTATTGCCATTAATACTTTTGATTTTGAATTCGGGTTAGATCGAGCATAACCGAATACCTTCTAATAATGACAAATCTTCCGCAGACAAGCTCCACGCTAAATGGTACCGAATTGACCATTATAGCACACATATCACTTTCAAGTGAACCACCATTGCGCATAATATCTTCATTTACTATTAATGCTTTTATTTCAAACTTCTCATACCAACAAAACATTCATCTCTACTTTATTTCTTTTGCAAGGAAATCTTTAGATGTGATTCATTACTAATCTCCTCACTTTACAAATGAGTTATGACACTCGCTCAGGGTGAAATCGTTGATCTGAGCTTCCTTGATTGGCGTCGACACTGAGGTTTTGACTGTGGCAGAGTTGAGATTGGCTTGAACCGGCATGATTGCTTTCTTCTGAGGGCAATTGTTGGCAAAATGTCCGGGCTTGCGGCAGGTATAACAGAGTTTATGGAAATTTTTCTTCCTTGGGCATTCACGACCGGGTAGTGTCTTCGCCGACGCCTTTTCTTCAACCTGGTTCTCTAGGCAAACTTCTCTTACGGTGTCACCACTCACTCTTGGCGTTATGTACTTAACTGAAGTAACTTCTGGAATAACCACGGTTGTAGAAAATAATTGTCTTCTCTGTGGACATCGGTTAGCATAATGACCTTCCTTCGACAAAGAGTAGCACACACGCTTGCATTGTTGTGCCTTGTTGGGTATAAATGTATGCTCATTATTGTTCTTCCGTAATTCAGGCTGGTTGCTTCAGAGGGCATTCTCTAGACCAATGACCTTGTTCATCACATAAGAAACATCTTTGTTGGCGATTGCCACTTACTACTTTCTTGATGAAGACACCAAGATCGAGGTCGCATCTTTAGTTTTTCAAGTGGCGTCTCTGTATAACCGATATTACACCTCTTTTGACAATTCTTGAGTAATTGCAGCTCGAAGATTCTTCACGACGCCGAGTCACTGCAGAATTATTGGATCCAAGGGACATTGAGTCGGGCAATGATCTCGACCTTCACATAGGTTACATGTGATGTTGTTCATAGGGCACTCTCCGAAAGGATGACTTCCTTCACAATCGAGCAATTGATCGCATGCTCATCGCGGTATGGCCTATTTCTCCACGGTGAATGCATGCACGATCTTCTAACTTGTCAGCCGACAACACTTCAAAGAAAAACGTCTAGATCTTGAATCGATGCGAGGTAGCATTTTGATCCGAATCTATCATGATGACACCATCTTTCGTCGAAGCAAAGGAATAGCGAAAAGCATCAACGAACTCATTCCGGTGATACTCTGCATATCTATCTGTATTGACGGTTGCAAACCGATCCATCATTGGGGTTCTCACCGAGTTGATTTCCACTTCCATCGACTTTTATTGGTTCCACCAGATCGCACCATCCGCTTGGTTGCTTCAAAGGGTTAGGAAAAGGGAAATAGCATAGATAAGGAATAATGATCCTAATACTGGGAGATAGGTTTAACCCAACAACTTAAGCAAACAATATTAATAACTTGGTATGGTTGCTTATATAAGCCTAAGAGCTATGCAACACATACCGCACAATCAACAATCAAGGAACAACCAAATCAACCTATACACACAAAACTACCGCCTATAAGGGCGACATTCTAGCTTAAGAAGACGTGGCTCCACACATGAGTCTCAACTAGATACTCAAGCTAATCGGGTCTTCTAGTTTCAGAACACCGCATCGATCCTCCTTCCTTGAGCTTGACGATTCCTGTCTTCACGATCTTAAGGTTCAAAGAACGAGACACCCAAGATTTCTCCTTAAGTGGGAGGCATCGTTAACTACTTAGAACAACGCAGTAAGATTTTTATTTAAACCGGTGAGGAAAGATGAATAATTTTTTTAGCAAAGGGGAAAGAATGGAAGAATAAGATAAGTCAAGAACTTATTATTCTTTCAAGTTAAATTTTCACTTTTAGAAAATACTTTGAAGCTCCTAAGGAACGGCCAAACTATCTAGGGTCAAGACCTACAACAAGATGGCTCGATACCACCTCTGTCGGGACACGAATATGCAAATCCGACCCTCTCTGTATTCAAAGACTAGTCCAGATCACGCTAGTGCACACAGCCTCAACATAGATGAAATATCACAATCATACACAATGGAATAATAAATAAAGACTTCATCTATTAATATAGAACTATTGAACGACCTTAAGGTCAAACTTACACTTGTGAGGCCTTGGTGGCTTCAACTCAAAATAAATAAACAACAATGAATGAAGATCGTCGATTTAATCCCATCAATATACCACAGCAACCGACAAGGTTCAACTCCTAGATAATCGCCTCCTCGTGAAACTTCTCCTCCTTCAAGTTGTAGTCTTCTCCTCAATCGATGATTTTGTGTTGCAAGGGTGAGTACATAAAGCACTCAACAAGTCGTGCATGTAATGCAATTCTAACATAGCTATATGCAAGGATTATTCCAAAGAAATGGCTAACATGGCTATTTTGCAAAAGCAAGATTTGTAAATTAATACAAGATATAAATTGGAAAGACAAGAAACAAATAATCAGATTAGATAGATCCAACATTTCTCAAGTAAAACAAGTTTCCAATCCTAAGTCAAAATCCACATTCCATGGCATCCCGCCATCCCAATAAGTTTTCTTTAACAAAAGTCTAACCCTTGGTCAGTAATTCCGAGCTTTGCTCAATACCGTGAGCACGGCTATTCGAATAGGTTTACACTGCAGAGGTTATGCACTTTACCCACACGACGTGATATTCTCTTTGTGCTCGCCATTAGCACACTTCCTTTGGTGTACCGCAGAGAATTCACGACAAAGCCTTCAGAACCTCTACCTTAACCAAAGAACCTCTCCGTGTTGCCTTCGCTATCACTCCTCTCACGCAGATGCCACCAAGTATAGGATGTGCCAACACCGTTGGATGGGTACCAAGCCGCAAAGACAGTACGCCTCCCGCACAGTACACTTCCGTGTCTCGCCGCCCGAGGTATCGTGAGGAAAGATATCGTAACCCTAATCAACTAGGTCCGTCCCATATCGGACATGTGGTCGCATGATTGACTCAGTCAAAGGCTTGCAAGGTTAAGTCCTTAAGATGATCGAGGCAAGACTTCCACATACCCCGCCCATCGGGCCCACCTTGGCATTCTCGCCTTGCCACTTGCCCCAATCTAAATCATAACCACCCGGCTTGATTACCAAGCACCACGTGCCATCGCAATTTAACCTCGCTATGTGACATCCTCTTGCCACCGCAACTCAATCTCATCGTGACCACACATGACACACAAGTTCATAACATCGCTCCATATTCCATTAGTCAAGATTATTTATCAAAGACTAAAGTACATGTGATGGCGTGGCATGACTAAGCAACTAATACGGTCTAACCATCCCATGTTGATTATTATTACTAACCAACTATAATGAACCAATCTAGGTGACAATATATCATGGTATACAAATGGTAAGGTAGGGTATAGAGCAATTGGGTATAATAGCTAAGTCCCAAATTTAATTGAAGACATTTGTACATGTCAAATAATATGCAATAAAGTAAAACAATATAGCAGTTTTTGTAATCGTAGGTTCAACATGATCAAAGCACAACTTGCTCGGCACTTGCTATAAACGCTCTTTACTCTTTTAATTGATCTTCGCTTCATCAACCTTTGGCTCTTCAATCGAATGCTTGACTTCCTCGCCCTTCACTACTTGGGTAACTTCGAACGACACGTCTAACGACAAAGAAGCACAAATACAACAAAACTCAAAAGCAATTCAAATAAACTCCAATTTAATATTAGATTGGTACTGAACGGAAGGGATTGAATTTAGGAACTTAGATTTGATCGAAGATCGGATGAAAGAGAACAGGCTTTCAGAAGATTTATCGAGAAGGTTACGACTGATAATTAGGGGAAAACGGAGTATATTCCAGGGGATATCCTTCGAGATTAATTAACTCGATTGGACAAATATTGACATATGGGCTCTTGATCTATAGATCGGGTTCAAAAAGATATGTTAGTTCATGATGAACTAAACTGATGCTCAATGTTGACTTTTGTTGACTAAACAAATACACAGTCAAACAAAAGAAAGATAGACTAATAGAATAGATATGACACCAGGATATGACATATGGCCAATGGTCTATCGACCAAGTCCACGAATGAATTCTGGGTTAATGGCAGATTAGATTTTCAGGGATAAGACAAGGACGGATGGAATCGACATTCAGTGCGATCCGATCTGTGGTTCAGTCATACATCAAAGAAGAGACTTGACGATAACGAGGCGATGACGATATGTAGTAAGACAAGACAAATATCTTACTACGGTAGACACAACGTGGAAAACCGCAATACGGCAATAGCATGCTCACGATGAACTCACCATCGAACCGGTCTTGTTAGGTTTTGGTCCGCTTTGCGGATGATAGAAAGATAAAGCCGGACTCACAAGAAATGGGGTTAGATCACGATAGGACGATAGAAAGGATAATGACATCGCGCCACGCCTTGCCGGAATGCGATATGCGATGATAGCGAAGCGAGAGCAAAGCGTTAACGGCGAACGTTAACGAAGAAACGTTAGCAAATGAACGTTAACGGCGGAACGCTAACGGCGGAGGTTAACGATTTTAACGTTAACGACGAAACGGACCAAGGGTTAAGTCCGGGTTTGAGCGAAACGATTCAAGGATGAATACACTTGGCATAGGGTAGGATGGTAGGGTTGGCTCTGCGATTAAAGGTTACCAAAGATGGCGAACCGAAATGCGCACCGACACGAAGGACTAGGCCAAAAGACGTCGGGTAGATTCTAGAACATGGCTTTGACGGCAACCGGGGATTAATGAACTTCAACGGTGGGCAAAACAGGGGATAATGATTTTCTGGACAAAATGACATGGCCACGACAAACCAAAATGGTTGGCGGCACAAGGACGCGCAAGCGGTGGCAAAAGGCGACGGTAACGAATATTAAAATTTTCGTAGATGGAACAGCAGAGGGAAGTGAGCACCACGAGAACGCGCGACACGAACTCAACGGTATATCCTGATTTGGAAGCAACCCAACGGACAGATCACAAACCGCCGATGAACTACCGCTAAAGCTAATAGATCAAACGGTCATAACTATTAAAATAATAGATGAAACCTAACCAAATTTTATAGAGAGCTATCTGGGATCATTTGGCACGATATGACGTGAACGGATCTGATTTTTACCTTCTGGATCAACGGGGAACGCGCGACGAAGTTTTCTCGCCGTAAGTACGCAGATCCGATCGGGAAGATTGAATTTTCTGCAGCAATCCCTTGACAAAACCTTGAGTTAGGTGAGCACCGTGTAGAGGACATCAAGAGGAGTCTACAGAAAAATTGTACGGTCGAACTCGCAAAAACGAAGGAGAACGGGTGATGGCAAGATTCGAGATTGGAACGCCATAACTTTTGATTTCTGGATGAAACTGCACCAAATTTGGTGGAGAGATATATCTGACCATATGGCACGACATGACGTGAGAGGATTTCAGAAAACTCACCGGTATGACGGGAACGGATGCCAAGATCGGCCGCGATGGCGGCGCACCGAAGAGCTCGCCGACGTTGTAGGAGAAAAAGGGTCGCCGGCGGTGCTCTGTTTGGAATCTTACAAAACTGATTCACAGGGTGTTGCAACCTTCATGGGGTGCTCCACAAAAATTTGAGGATGAACGGAGTTCGAGCGCCTGTAGAGCTCGCCAAGTTCTTACCGGAGTTAGGGAAAAGGCTTGCCGAGGGATCTCCGTTGCGATTATGATGCTGATCTTTTAGTATGATGTGGGGAATGCGGAGAGGCGTCTAGGGTTCAATTTTCAGCTACAAAGGAGCAATGGATCAACGGAAAAGCTCGCGGAGTTGGGGAAAGAATCGGTTGCCGGAGGTGCTCCGATAGGTATTTTGAAAATCTGATTTTACTGGATGTAGAGGACAGCAAGAGGAAGCTCTGGTGAAAATTTCAGATCAAAATAGGATCGGGAGTGACCAGGAGAGCTCGCCGAAGTTATGCCTGAAATTCCGCCGAAATTACTGTAGCAATTACTGATTATTTAATCCGAATTATTAAGTATCACCCATAAAATCGAAATAAATATCAAACGACCGTTTAAAAATCAGAGAAAAATCTGGAACGTGACCCACAGCCTTAGTAACACAAATAAAATATTATTACATAAAATAATAATTTTATTCATGTACAGTAAATACTTTTATATTATTTTTAATACCTTCTTAATTTGGAAAATACTAAAACAACCCCAAAAATTCTAGGAAAATTCAGGGAGTTTAATTCGGACATTTTGAGATCAAATAAAATATTTTGGTACCACCAAATATTTTATTTTTGTACCCACATATATTTTTATTTTGTTAAAGCTTTCGGAAAGGCTTTAGAAAATATATAATTTGACAAATATAGAAAATTTCACAGAAATTCCCTTAGGTTTATTTATATTAAATAAGATAGTTTTAGAAAAACCAAATCTTTTATTTTGTCTCCAAACTATTTTTTAATTGATGAGACTTTTGGAAAGATTTTGAAATCAGGATTTTAACAAATAATGGGAAAATTCACCGAAGTTCCTTGTGATATATATATTTTTTTAAAACAATTAATTCCAACTTAAATAGGTTTTTTTTTTAGGAAATAGTTTTAAGTTTTTCTAAAAATAGGCAAAAGTCTTTTTCTTTTGAACTCTAGAGAAATCCAGAAAATAAAGAGGAGACAAATAAACCTGAACAACCGATAAAAATAATAATTTAATTTTCTTTTATCCTATTTTTGAAATGAAAATTTGGGATGTTACAACAGTATACTTAGGGATAACATGCGTTTATTAAATTCCATCCTCTATGAATCTCTTTCTTAACCAATTAACATTAAATGGCATGAAATAACTAATATGGCAGTCAAACAAGAGGTGAGTGATAATATATAGAAGAAAAGATAGGATAACTTGTCTTGGATATATCCCTACATGAAACACACAATTACCTTCTTCTGTCCTTTAGGTATGAAAAAATCTTCATCTGAGCTGTCACTTTTGCTACCGTCATTTGCTTCGATGTCAGACTATCTGGATGTGTCAAGGTTGCCCATACACAAGTTGCATTAGATTGGCACTGTCTCGGATGTTGTTCTAGCAGCAAGGATTGTTTCCATTTCGACGTGTTTTCAGCTTCATCATCTAAAATACGAAAAGGGAATAATTTCATGTGTCGAAACAAAATGTTGACAACACTTTATTTGAAAAGATAATTGGTTCCGCAAAAAAAATTAGCATAAATAATCTCTTTATATGCAGTGAGGGGGGACATAGCAGGTGAGATGTCCAAATGTGTGTGAAAATAGTACCTGCATCAAGAGCTTCTCCACTATCATCTGATGATACAGAACCTCCAGACAAGTGGTCATCGCCAGAATCTTCATTGCTACCATCATCTTCACCAGCACACTTTAAGGTAAACCAAGGTTGAAATACAAGGTTCAAATCGAAAATCTGTAGTACCATATAAGTACTAAAGCAACTAATTTATGTAAAACATTGCACATTTTGCTATTTTCCCGGCAGGTTACATATTACATAGATAAAGCCATGGTCTAAAGTAAGAGGATCATAAACTAAGCATGTAACACAAAACAAGAGAAATAAAGTCGCTCATTGATAGGAACTAAGGAAAATGACAAACCACTTCAAAGAACGCTATCTTGAAAATTAGTCGATACAACTTTTCGCTCGATCTTCCATTGCAAAATTCCACTTGTTCCTCAAGTCAATATCATGATCACTTAGTGAATGTCATCATCATTGTTGCCTTCACTATCACTAGAGCATTGAATAAGAACTTCCGCTGTCCTCAAGGTGTCTCAGATTACTAATTTTATTACCATCTACTTGCTCTAAAATGTCAGCATCTCCCTGGTCATTCTGGCTTGCAGAACTGATATTGCCTACCACATCACTGTTTTGATTGACCAGGCTGTCTACCAAAGAAATTAATAAAACTCTGATCCAACTTTTCATTAAGGGAATATGCAGCACCACGCCAACATCATTACCTTTCCCGTAGAGTGGGCGATCAACATTCAAGACACAATTTAGAAAGGCATGACTATAGGAGAAAACAATTAGAGGCAGGAACTTGGATAACAATACTTAAGTAAATATGATGCATGCTTTACAATTATAGATTTAAGAACATGCTTTAGAATATCTGTAATAGTTATATGGTAGATATGATACATGCATGCAAACATGTTCCAATTTCCATCGATATGCAAAACTAAAAGAAAAATTATATAAATCATATAAACAATTAATGGAATTATTGGAAAACAAAAAAATACTATAGGGCAATTTAGACAAATAATTGGTCCACCAACAAAAGCTTATCTACTCCAATTTCTTCGAGGCACATGCAAAGAACCATGTAATCGATAATCTCACTTTGCAATCCAGCCAAAACACTTCAAAGCCAAACCATTCTTTTGAACGGTATACTAGATGGAAGTGAATTGACATTCAGTTTGGCATCCTAATATTCCTATTAACCATATCATGTTTATGCGCTGTACATTCATCAATACACTATTATCCTCAACAAGCACACTTCAAGAAACCTGCACGCAAGCACCACAAACAATGAATGAATGAGGGGCCCGTGTCGGTATGGATAGTTTACACTCTCAAGACCTTGCTTTTTAGATGCATCATTGTCATCGCTTTAAAAACTGAACAACATGATCGTTGATATTGATATAAACCGCATCCTTGTCATAAAGAAGATCCCCAAGACCAGACATTGGTGCATAGAACAGCTTTTCCTTGTCACGTAGCCTCTCTTCTTTGCGGTGATGGCAAAGGGCAAGATCACCAACGCATAAGCTGAAATCACTGCTACCGTGATATGCACCTCCATAGATTATTGCATATCTTAATATAAAAAAATGTAGACTAAAATTAGACAAGAAAGAACTTAAGCACTCCCATGAGAAGGTCCAGTTTTTGGCAAATAAGACACATGAAGATGAAAAGTAAGAAGTTCTAAGAACAGGAATAACAAATGTTACAAACATGCACGCTTATCCTTCTATGCGAGGTAAAATCAAGTCCAGCTTTCTTTTAAAGTGTTAAGGATCGACATAATGCACATCCAAATTGTTCGTGTTCAAATCAATTTCTCGCTTCCCATACTATCATCCTCCAAAGTCCCGGCAGTTTCATACATATATTTGGCACATAATTCAGGAAATTTTCACTTTCCAACCCTAGCACATAACATTTGGTTCTTCGCTATTTGTCCCTTCATAGAATGCTTCCATCTTTACCCCGATCATCGACAATCCAGTCACCATGCAGTCATACTCCTTGGTGGTTGTGCAAGATGTCATATGGGTATCCCAACTACCTAATGTGTTATTTTCCGCTATAACTACTTCGTAGAATGCTCCACCTCCCAATTGAATCATCAAAGTCAAAAGAGATAGTTTACTTTGGGATATCGGTTTCTATCAGATAAGAATGCACCAAGTATTTTGCTTACAAGATATGGCCGAGGAAAAGGCTAGGTGTGCTGGGGTCAGGGTTCAATACGATCCTGCATCGCATGCGATTGTGAAACACAAGGCTCCACCGGATTAGGGCCAACGGAGAGAATCTTAAATTTTTTAAACAACTATTCATAGTTTCATATGGCCACCCTTGTGAAAACTGATTGACCATTGAGCAGGTACTTATTGCTAAGTTGAATTAAACTCATCAACATATCACCACAAACATTTGTACTTTTGTAAAAAAATGTGTCGAACAGATTGAGCAATATAAAGCACAATTAACATAGTGCTATGCATTACATCTACTCATTTTTGAACTGAATAATAATTTATGAAAACTCAGAGGTTCACCAAAACAGAATTCATGTTTAATGCAAAATAGGAGGTCGTTTTGTACCGAACACCTTCGATTTTGGGCTATTCAACTAGAGTTATTTGAATATGTCCATCCAAAGAATCCGAATAGAATCATGGACTAACTTAAAACAAGTTGAAATGATGTTGTTCATTGGCACAAAGAAGTAAGGCCATAATCAACATCTAATTCCACCAATGATGAAAGGAAAACAAATGATTAAATGTTACCTTGGTCCTCTTTTCATGTGACAACCACGAAGGTAACCATGCAACTCGAGGGGTTACATCTTCAAACCTATCAACTAACAAATAAGGATGTGTCATTCTCCAACTCAATGGGATAGGCTTAATAATGAGATGAATCTTGCAAGATTATGGACTTCTTTTGTGTATCTGCAAAAAAAAATTATGGAACTCGCATGCTAAATGGGTAAATGGTCACAGATCTGAGATGAAGAACAAAAAATTCACCAAATGAAGCATTCATGTTAATATACTACTGCATCATGAAGCAGCAGCATGGTACCTATTTACGATATGGTGAGCTCGAATTGGCATAAAGCCATAAATATGATCACCTCCTCGAGTAAGATCTATAGGCAAACTCAAGCCTACAATGCAACAAACAAAATATAACTATAACCACAGTATCAAGGCATACTGAATATTAAACTCAAAATACAAATGGCCATACAGGGGGTGTTGATCCTTTATGTCCAGAAGAAGAGAGACGAGTTCAGCTAGAAAGTCCCTAAAATAATATGCTATAATCATATCCATCTCCTCATAATCGTGCATAACAAGCATCCTGCTACCATCCCGCAAACAAAATTGTTAACCATCGTAACAAACAAACATCGTAAAAGATATATTTATAAAGCACCTACCACCATATTTTCCGGAGAATGCACATAATAGTGCCTTAAAAAGATGGATAACCCGAATGGGGTTTTCTCATAAGGCTCTTTCATGGTCCCATCCAGATTTCTCTTTGGCTTTCTTTTATTTGTATAGATTTGCTCCAACAATCTGTCTCCTTTGGCGATCATATTCCACACCACTCTACCAAAGACTTTGATCCCGTCTGCCGAATTTGCCGTCGAAGATAGTCTTTTGATGTTCATCTAGCATCTTATAGAACTGGCCAAATTGAACCAGGAGAGATAATTTCCCCCCAAGTGAGGCAAACGTGACATGATTCCTTACTTTTTCCAGATACTTAAACTTGGAAGCCATATCCATATCAATATCCTCAGGGGGGTTCCCCATTAGTGTTTTCAGATTATTGAAATAAGGAGGGAAGCCGCCATGGCGTATGAGAAAAGGCACCATCACCAGTAGAGCACGATTGAAATCCATCTCAATATTTCCCTTGTCAGCCGGGCATACAGGCTTTTTATTGATTACACAACAAAGGCCCATCGACCACTTAATACATCCGAATATACCAATCGCCTCCCACCGGGCGCCTCTTAAGTGGGCTCTAACGAGATGTCGCAGAAGGAGCCAACAATCATTCGCCGTTGTCCGTGAAAGGTAATATCTCAACGGTCCGGTCGATGCTACCGACAAGGTGGCCAAGACTAAAATGGAATGACCTTTGAAGAGCATTCTCTTCATGCTCAAGAAATCCATCAAAGGTTCGCACTAATCCATAAGATGTGCACTAGTCTCAATCGATGATGATGATCCTCTTTGGTGCCCCTTCGATTACCATTCTCACCGCCTTCCAATGATACTCATTTTAACAAACATAAAGGTAGAGGTTGTCAAAACAACAAACAATGTGGGAGAAAAGATGGAGGTTGTTAATGAGGATAAAGGAAGTAATGCGATTAATTAATTATGTAAACGCACAACACCAACCCCCTCCCAGCAAGCAGCGCGTGGTTATAACCAATATGTGAGAGTGCGTAAATAGTTGAGAAATAATAGGTAAACTCTAAGTGTGTTTGGTTTATAAATGGAATGTGCTGGTCCATAACCATGCCATTTCTTATTAAGCAATTGTTGACAAATAACAAATGGACTTTATATGAGTTTTTTTTTCGAAAAATGGAATGTGTTGGTCCATAAACATGCCATTCCTTATTATCAAAATAGACACATAGAAGGTAACATAATAGGATGAAAGATATGTAAAGATAGCATGCATGTTTTGCAAATGCCATATAGCAACAGGCCGCTATGACATTAAAAAAACGAACGCAAACTATAGCCAACCAAAAAGAATCAAATTATGAGTAATGGATTAACTAACATGGAATAGAAAAATTCAAATCGCATGAACAAGCTTCATTGCAACCAAACAGGTAAAGTACATCCGTTAACAAGACATAACATCTAGCAGTAGGTTACTCTGCCAATACACACTGTCAAAATGATTAGCACATTATCAATAGACAATACAGCATGTGTAACATCTATTAAAAACATTGAACAAGAGGGACATGACATCAAGGTCAATTCTCCATAGCAAAGAAACATTCTGTAAATTTCGAGTGGAACAAAGAACAAGCTAATATGTGTAAATTGGTATGAAACACGCATCCACGATCACGCTAAACACCAGCTTGAATCAAGACACCGCCTCATCAACATCGCCCACGATCGCTTTGCCCTTGACGCGCAGAAGCCTTCAACAAATTTATAGCATGCAAATGTCAACATGTATGACTTAACAGATTTATGGGTGTACAATCTATGTTAATTCGCTTAGTGTGGCATGCATTACCACTTGAGGTGCCATTCCTTCGATTTTGGGGCGTGCCAATGCACGTAATTATTGCTTTTACGCACTTGTCCGCCTATTGTGCAAGATTCGGAATGAAATAATTGCTTTCTTCTTATTATCTGCTTGTGACGCAAACTTGGCGTAATTGTTAGAATTATAGATTGCCATTCTCCGCATGTGCAAATCATTGCGTTTAGTAGTTCGGTAAAAATAGCTTCGTGTGGGACTCCACCTTAGATAAAAATAGTCGCCCGGATTTTTTAAAAATATTGCTTCATGAAACATGGAATTTCGTTGAAGGTAGGAACTGATTGATTAGTTATCCGAGGTATAGCTCCAACCAAAATGGAATGTATTATGTTATTTGGTCGCTTGCCATAGCTACACAAAACAAAATGTCAAAATAGAAGTGCACGTTTTTTCACTTTGTACACCTAATTAATTGGCAAAGGCTGCTTTGTGCTAAGAGTTCTATGGATGCATCATTGTATACTAGCCATCCCTTTTATTCATCGTGGTGGTCTATCTAAATAATTGATCTATCTAGGACTATTTTTAATGGTTTTCCAATTTGTGTATGAAAAACTCTATGAATTCAACTACTATTCATTGTCGATTGTAAGTACATAAAGATTTTTGTTAGCTAAATAAGCCTACAGAAAGTCCTAAGCACGCCACTATTTAGTATTTACAATAAATGATTTAGGGAAAATAATTTCTGAATGCAAGCCTTTCATGCCCATATTTTTACCGTGATCTGCAAGCCCTTTTTTTATGTTTATGTTGTTAGGCCCTTCCAATTGTAGGACAATTTCAAGCATGGACCCCGAGAGAATTAGTGCACATCTTTTTTTTCCTGCACTGCTATATTGACCATGGTGGATCGTAGATATCTTTATTATGTAATTTAATTATTCATCTTTTGTTTTTTGCTTTGACGATGTCTCTAAAAAAGAGGAGGTAAAGGTTAATTCACCATATTTTCCTTGGTACATAGCAAGGGTAGGAGATTTGTGGCTAGATAACTTTGTTACGGGTTGTTTAGTCATGGAATTTCTGTTGAAGGTGAACATATTGTCATCTTGTTAGCGGTTTGGCTTTTGTTAAAGCATTTTTTTGTGCTTGCAGATACTAAAATCTCATCCTTCCTATCACTGCTATAGTTTTTTTTCCGTGATTAGCATTTATAGATCTTTTATGATCCTGCGAAGAGAAAGGTGGGGACAAGCTTTTATTAAGAGGAAATTTATGTTTTCTATTTGTATTGATTTGTGGGTGCTGTGGAGGGCCAATTTCTTATGGACGGATGCATACAAGGCGAAGATAAGCAGCCCATCCACATGTGTCATGTCATTATTTTGGAACCATAGGATGTGCTTATGCCATGTCAGTGTAAAATACCGTGGTGTAATTCGTCGGATATATTCACGACCGATTTGATTATTCTTTATTGGTTTGTGCTTATGACATGTCAAGAATCCATGTGATTCAACCTGTTGTATTGTCCCATTAAAAGGACTATACAAAACACAACTCTTGAATCATCGATGCTAATGTCAAACCGATGCTTCGATCTCTTCTCTCCGTTGTTTCTTGTGAGCGCCGCAAGTTGGTCAACTACATGGTTATGCATGTACAGTTCCTTCTTGATGAACTCCTCTTTAGTCAAGATGTCGCCGCACTTCGTAAAATGAAAGCTGTAACAAAGAACATCGCCGTTATGGGATACGATAATGTGTATTATAGGAAGAAATCAAATAGCAAGCAAGGGAAGGATGGGCCGGTGCGTAACGCTCGAAGGTCATTAGGCTCTACGGTTTGCCAATCAGAGAATAGCTATTAGCGCTTTTGTTATTGCTTTCTATGTACTAGTTATTGCTTTCCAAGTATTAGTTTAGATTCCTTTGTTAGGATTTAGGAAAACTTACATCTATAAGTATGAAGAAAATCAATGAAAAGGGCAAGAAGTATTTTGCCACAAAATTCCTCTCGGCGGTGCCTTCCGATTAACAGGCCGGTAGTCCGCTCGCTAGTTATCCGTCGAGTCGCCGCCACGGCCTCGACGCCCACTTCTACTCGTGCGGCCAACGGCCGGTACTCGCTTTATACTCAAACATACAACAAATTGGTATCGATTCACGATCCTCCGGCTATGGCTCAACCATCTATCGAAGATCGTGGTCGCCACCTTGAGCTGTCTTTTGAGGAGATCAAACATCCTCGGGACCTTCCGCCATGACGCGGACGGGCTCGCGGCGAAACCGCCGCCGCAGCAAGCGGAAGAAAATACGGCCGCCGGCAGATCCATCGGTGATCCTCGCATGCGCGCCAAGGCACCGATCACCGTGGCGCTGGTTTTCACGGGTCCACTCGCGCGCCGTGCCACGCAAGATCGAACGAGGACGACGAGAACGCCACCGGACGCAGGAGGCTATCTTCGCACGCCGCTTGAATAAAGACCATTTTTTGACGATGCCGACGATCGATTCCCACGCCGCCGACACCACGCACTCTCGCCGATCTTCCGGAGTACGACAGACGGGTGATCCACTCTTATGGTTGCGCAAGGCGAACGCTTTTTCCGGTTGCATCAATTCCTCCACGCCAACATGTCGACCTTGTTGGGTTACATCTCCGCGTGAAGCTCGTGAAGTGTTGGATAATTGGATGCTTGACGAGGAATGGATTTCCGGAAGATTTCTTTGACACCTTCTTGCGCGTTTTCGCGACGCCGAGCAGACCTCGGCGACCGGTGAACCTCAAACAAGGTGCTTGCTGCGCCGACGATTATGCTCGTGACTTTCACGGCTACTCGCAAGGGCCTCGCATGGCGCGGCCGACCAAGTGGAGATGTTCATCGCTGGCTCGCCAAGGCTTTGGCGGCCGATGTCCGTCGAGCGCCACGGATCTCGCCGGCGGTCACCTAGCGCGTGAGGTCGAGGAAAGAAAAACTTATGGGTCGCCAAGCATTGCAGGCCTTACGCCGCTCACGCTGGGCCGCGGCGGCCAAAGAAGGGCGCACCATCAACAGACGATCGTGGGCTATGCACCGGGGTACACCTTCCGACCTTCTTCTTCGCTAACACCAACAATCGCCGCGCCGACCATGTCGCCTAGCTCGCATCGAGCAACCCCACCTTCCGTGTCGCGACTCGGTCGATCACCAGCAGAGAGCGCGCCAAGGGCCTCTCGCTATCATTGTGATGAATTTTATAGCCGTGGCCATCGCCGCAAGCGCCTATTCTGATTGAAATCGCGAGGATGGACCAACCGATCCCGCAAAGAACGGATGAGGCGACGGTCACGATAACGAGGATGGCGCCCAACCGCTCCATCTCTCTCTCTGGCCATTCTGGGCCCAACCGCGAACGATGCAGATACCGTGTTGCTTCAAGGGCACAACCTCTTGTGTCTCATTGACATGGAAGCACGATAATTTCCTCAAGAGCTACACCGCCAGATACATGGAATTGATCTGTCACACGACCTCCCAACAGTGCAGTGGCTAATGGGTGTCAATTACCATGCTTGGGACGATTCCAAAGAACAACATTTACCATCGGCGAGCATTCCTTCACGGCGCCGCTTTCGCCATTCCTCCGATAGCTTTGATATCATTTTGGGGTGCAAGTGGCTCCAAACCTTGGGTGATATCCAATGGAATTTCCGCAACTCGACAATGTCCTTTGCGCCCGTGGCTTCCACATCACGCTAGAAGGATTGTCACGCCAAGCACCCACACCGCCTGCTCTTCAGATGGCTCGAGTCCAGCGCTTCCACCCTCTTGGACTCTTTTGCGACATCTTCGCGAACCTCGCGCCCGCCTCCGCCACGCTCCTCGTGACCATCGATTTGTCTCAAGGCGTGCACTAATCCGTGGTCGCCCGCCGACGGCACCGTGACGCCAAAAAGATGAAATTGAACGCCAATGTGCGCCATGTTGCAAAGAAGGACCGATTCGCCCGGCCGTTCTCCATTTTCGCCACCCATCTTGTTGGTCAAAAGGGCGATGGCACTGAGATTTTGCGCCGACTACCGCGAACTCAATATTCACACGATAAAGGACAAGTTTCCGATTCCGTGGCGGAAGAGTTGTTCGATGAATTGCATGGCGCCACGCTCTTCTCCAAACTTGATCTTCGCCCTGCTACCATCAGCACGCATGTGTGAGGAAGACATCGCCAAGATCGCGCTTCGTGACTCATCATGGGCACTATGAATTTCTTGTCATGCCCTTTGGCCTCTCCAATGCGCCATCGACCTTCCAAGCTCTCATGAATGAAGTTCTCCATGATTTTTGCGGAAATTGGCCCCGGTTTTTTTGACGACATACTCATTTATAGCCACCACCGACGACATATGGCGATTTGCATCGTGTCTTGGCAAAGTTGCGCGCCCATCGCCTATTCCTCAAACAAATGGCGTTTTCAACCAACGCCAAAGCGCTTATCCGGGGCACGTTATCTCCGGCCCGGTGGTCGCCGACACCGACAAGCTTCAAGCCGCTTCGCCGCCGCGCCCACTACTATCATCGATTACGGGGTTTCGGCCGACCGCTACTATCGCCGCTTTATTCGGCTATATGCGGATATCGCGAACCACTCACCGCAATGCTTCGCCGCGACAATTTCAAATGGTCCCCGGCACTGATTGCGCCTTCCAATACTCAAGGGGGCTCATGTCCGCACCCGCTCACTCTTCCGACTTTCATCACCTTTATCGTGGAGTGTGATGCTTCCGCCGCGCATAGGCGCGGTTCTACAACAAAGCTAGTCACCCCGTGGCTTTCTTCACCGAAATTAGCGACATGTGCACACCAAACTTGCCGTGATATGAGCGCGAGCTTATCGGCTTATCTAAAGCGGTCCGTCATCGGGCGATCGCACTTTGGGGTCGCCATTTATTGTCCGAACAGATCATGCGAGTCTCAAGTTTTGCTAGAACAAGCACTCATTACACCTCCTCAAAGAACATTGGCTTAGCGTTAATGGGCTTCGATTTTCGTGGAATATAAGCCGACGCCTAATCAAGCGGCCGATGCATTATCTCGCCGTGATCCGAGGTTTCGCCCTGCGGCGGCTCGACCTTTCACGCCCAAATGATAGGCGACCAATGGCGGCAGATTACGCGCCGATCCGTAAATACAACGAAGATGCGCCTTCTTCAAAGATCCGGTGATTCTCCGCTCAACCGACCAGCGAACCATCCGAGCAAGATCGTCCGGCCTCGCCACCGCGATAACTTCTCCGACGCCTTCGCCGCAAGTCACGCACCCGTATGGCGCGCTTCGATGGCCTTTATTCCGCAACGATCGCCGGTCGCCCCTACGACATCACCTCTTCTTTCGAAATAGTGGCCGCCGCTCATGACTTAACGCACGAGGAGTAAATAAGACATTGTATCGCCTCCGATGTAATTTTTTTGGCCACACCAATGACGGCGGTGGAACAAGATATCGCCAATCGTGCTACTTGCCAACGACACAAGACAAGCTCCTTATCGCCGGCTCGCCTACTTCAACCTCTTCCGATTCCTCACCAAATATGGGCTGATATTTCTATGGACTTCATTGTGGGTCTTCCAAAGTCCCAGAGCAAAACAGCATTGTTGGTGGTCGTGGATCGCTTATCCAAATATGCACATTTTGTGCCGATGGTCCGGCAGTCAACATCTTCAGTTGTTGCCACTTTGTTTTTCGATACCATTGTTCGTCTCCATGGCATGCCGGACTCCATCGCTTGTGACAGATCCCATCTTCATCACCATTTTTGGCAAGACCTTTTCAAACGGTGCGGCACCACATCGCTCCTATCCACGCATACCACCCCGCATGCACGCCGCATGTATGGTTAATCGCACCATTGAGATGTATCTTCGTTGTTTTACCAAATACAATCCTCGCACTTGGGTTCGCTGGCTTCCCGGCTGAATTTTGTTACAACTCCTCTTTCATACGGCTATCCGCATGACACCTTTTGAGCTTGTCTATGGTCGTCGGCCTCCACCGCCATTCCATACAATCACGGCTTCCCCGCTCAAGCGGTCGATTGCCAACTTACGGACCGGATGAAATTCTTCGCCAAGCACGGACAATCTTCCGCAAGCTCAAAATCGCATGAAGTTATATTATGACAAGCATCACCGAGAGGTTTCTTTGCGCTTAGGCGATTGGTCCGCTCCGCCTTCAACGCCATCGCCGTAATTCTATGAGGGACCAGCCTCAACACAAGTTATCACCGCGCTTTACGGGCCATATCAAATTCTTGAACGATGGGCCAGAGCTTATCGCTTCCAATTGCCACCAAGAGCTCGCTTCCACAATGTCTTCCACGACGTTGTTGAAGCCATTCAAGGGACAACCTCCACCGTAGCTCCTCCGCTTCCTCCCGAGATGTCGCTACCATCCAAGCCATCCTCACCGACACCGCGACAAAGATTCTTGCCCACCGCATTCTCCGGTCGGCGACAGCCTCGTCCAATGGACTCGATTCATCGATCGTGATGCAACTTGGGAGTACGCCACGCTCGCGAGATACTTTTTCTACTTTTCACTTATGACAAGCCGCTTCTTGAGGGGGAGTACTGTTATGGGATACGATAATGTGTATTATAGGAAGAAATCAAATAGCAAGCAAGGGAAGGATGGGCCGGTGCGTAACGCTCGAAGGTCATTAGGCTCCTACGGTTTGCCAATCAGAGAATAGCTATTAGCGCTTTTGCTATTGCTTTCTATGTACTAGTTATTGCTTTCCAAGTATTAGTTTAGATTCCTTTGTTAGGATTTAGGAAAACTTACATCTATAAGTATGAAGAAAATCAATGAAAAGGGAAGAAGTATTTTGCCACAAAATTCTCTCGGCGGTGCCTTCCGATTACAGGCCAGAGTCTGTCGCTAGTTATCCGTCGAGTCGCCGCCACGGCCTCGACGTCCACTTCTACTAGTGCCGGTCAACGGCCGGGTACTCGCCTTTATACTCAAACATACAACAATGGCACATGTCCTTATAAGTTATAATGGACCCTCCTTTTTTGTTTATTATTAATTTTCTTACAAATTTGAATTAATACTTAACCCCAAGGTCATTAGTCCAAGGTGGTCAATTTATCAAAATGAGACATGAGGAAGGTCTGCGTGTGGATGATCAATTCAGACTTGCCTTGTCGGTTCAGGGATGCAAAAAACCTCTCTCTATATATATTTTAGAGATGTACTCGCAAACCCAGCTTTTATACCGATTTGTCCCAAGAAGACCAAAGAAGTTGCAATGACATAAATACGCCAAGAAATTAAACAGTATAATTTCGGATTGTTAGAATTTAAAACTCTTAAGATACTATAAATACAATATGTTGAGTTACAATTGTCGCTGTGGTAAATTATTCAAGCAAAAAATTAATGTATGACCTTTTAACTTGTCCCTGATTCCACTTATCGTCCGAATAGCCGCACCTTCAAACCTAGCAATCTCTAAATCGATGTGAACATCCCTTTAATTAGGCGCTTTTCTTAAATATCTTGCACGGTAACGCTGTGAGTTTGATCTTCACGATTCAGCAAGATTGTTGAATTCTTGAATCCAAATTTTCACCGTTATTCTAAATGGTACCGGGCAAATATGTAAGCATTGTCACAAAGCATATCAGTGCATACATTAAACATAACTATTACGCCTCCGCACAAATAGTTGTCGCTTTGGATGATCACAATATCTTTTAAATATTTACATTTGATACATGAAAATCATATGTCCGATTTGTCTCAAAAATACATTCATAATATTATAATTTTATTGGGTTTTATAAATATATTGTAATAGAAATTAGTGATCAAAGATGTGTTTTGAAGACCGTATTGATGTCCAAAACGACAACTATTTGTGACCGAGGAGTACTAAAAGAAATAACAACTACGAATTGATATAAAGTAGTGTGAAATGACACCGCTTCTCAAACTCATTCATTGTCAAATTATGCATCATCAAACATATCCATCCAGTAAAACGCTGCCCACTCTTCACTAGCTTTCCATAAGCATTCCTAGTGTCTGAAGTTTTTTTAGGTTTGATTCCCAGCTGGCGCCCAATATAAAAAGCCATTTCAACTTTTGTGATGGATGAAATATAAAGAGAAAATGAGGTCTGGGGCACAGAGTCGTTGTCTAATGGCAATACAACAATTGATAACCTATTTGATTTAGCTGTGACCAGCTACACTTCTCTCGCACTAGAATGTGAGCAATTACACTTCTCTCGCAGCTTCAATCACCTAGGATTTTGGTTGTTACTGAGATTCAAAGACATTAAATACATAAAAGTACCCGAAAAAGGCATTAAATAAATAAAAATACTTGAATAAGTTCTACGTGATAAATTAGTCTCAGGAAGTGCTACCGTTAGGAATTATAAGTTTTCCAACGCACCACTAATCATCTATTGACTAAAGTGAACTGATCATTGAATGTACCTGATTGTTGGAACGATTCTGGGCTGCTAGTACACCACTTTTTGATGGAGCAAGTGGCCCCCAAAACATAGCAAAGCAATGCATATGCTCATGTGTGTACTTGAGCATGAGGTGCCGACCATTTCGATCCTCACTTGCATATACAGGAGTTGTTTGGAAACATCTCCAACCAATAGAGACGATAATTGGGTCTTTTGTCTTCAAGACTTTCCCGTACACTCGCACTTCAAGCTAGCTCAGTATGAAGGGTGAGTAAGGTACATGACATGATGGCAATGTTCACATGAATTATCATAATATTTTTGTTTAATCGTAAATGCACATCGCATTAAAACCAACTGTCATGATTATCATCGCCACCGCCGCCCGGGCCACAGGCGGTCGCTGTTATGGCCGCTTGCCTCGCCTAGCCGGAAAGGAGGGCGCGGGAGAAGGCATATGGGTGGGGATGGGGACGCCGCGTTTACGCCGCCGCCGCCATCGCTGCCGCAACCGCTGCTGCAACTGGGAGAGGCAACGCCGGGATGGGGAGCGGCGCGAAGGGAGCAGCGCCGCGCCGCGAGGCGAGGGAGGTTTGATCTTGAGAGGCGGCGCCGGGAGGGGAGCGGCCCGAGGGAGCGGGCGCCGCGACACAAGGAGTGAGGGGCGGCGCCAATGGATGGGGGAGGGAGAGAGAGGGGTTACTGGGCCGTCGGCCGGGCCGCCTGGCTAGGTGTAATTAATGGTGCCGAAGGAATCAAGAGGGAAGAGGAAAGCTCTACCAAGTGGAAGGAGAAGAGCTGATTACAACCGTAATGCTTAGTTCTCGCATTGGTGATATAATCGATATTAATGGAATTTTTGGTCGCCTAATCCTCATCAAGGCACCCACCTAGGCGCCCAGCGCCCTGAGGCGACTCTGCTCACGGGCGCCGTGGATAACCATGCTAACTTTAAATACCATGCAATCGCATGGCTAGATGCTACAACGCATCCTTATATTCAAAATAGGGTTGTATTCCTTATACGTGTAATAATTGGAATTGCAAGAATACTGTTATACAACTGCAATAACTCTAGTACCTTATTTGATTAATTTGCAAAGTTCTAATCTAGGCCCACCAAATAAGCCGTCTAGACCTCTTTTGTTTTTTCCTTCCAAACGAGGTGGAAATATCTAGCATAAATCAAATGCGTAAGCTCCAAATAACATAACATTATAGTTACATAATAGATTGGTAGCCAAAATCTAGAAGTAATTATGCATCATTTTATTCAAGTCGCACCACTCGCATACTATAACAAAGAACCTTGAAGTGAAAAAGAAAATCCAATCCGTAATGGTGAACGCAGGGATGTATACCATGAGAAGAATAAATAAACAATTTATATTTTTCACATATAAATGGATGATGCATGTATGTTCCATTGTGTCAATTATTTCCTTGAACTACTGGACACTGAACTTTTTCATACAGAAAATAGGACAATAAATTAAAAATTACCCGACCAGATATATCCAAGATTCTCCATGTATACCATCGTAAGAATAAGTAAACAATTTATATTTTTCACAAATACATCATGCATGTATGTTCCATTGTGTCGCTTATTCCTTGAACTATCAACACCGAACTTTTTCATATAGAAAATAGGACAATAAATTAAAAATTAGTCGACCGCATATATCCAAGATTCTCTCACTAAGGCCAATGCCTCCAACAAGGATTGGGTGGCAAGGATTAAAATGCTCAACTAGCTCAATGGGCACACCATGTACCTCTAACTGATGAAAGTACCGGTCCTAAACCCTTCAATTTCTACTCGGTATCTTCATCTAGATTGTTGAGTTCTGATATATTCATTTGGTTGTGAAGTTCCATTTCCTCCTTTAACCTAAAAGGTACAAAAGCTAAAATATCAAGACTGTGGATCTAATCAAAGAGATTCAAAGAAGCAACAAGAAGAGCATTTTATGGCATACTTTGTCGAATAGCCCTCCATCGATCATTATTTTGGATTTCTTCTTGTCATCATCAACTTCCTCGCCGAGGGCTCAGATTGATCATATGTAGGTTTCAAATAAGGAATCAAAGAGGAAACAGATAGTAAAGCACTTTCAAAAATAAAAGAACAATTAAGGTCAAGTAACTTTCAAAGTAAACAGACTATGGAGACAACTCTTCCAAATTTAAGGCAACGAAAAGAGCATCAAACACAACCTACAAATAAAAATAGAAATATCATAACAAGAAAAGTACCTTTCCCGCTTAATTTGAATGAAAAGAAACTTGAGATTGGGATATAAGAGGAAGGAAAATAAATGATCATGTTCTAAGGATATTCGTGATCAAATTTTGCTCTAAGTGCAAGCTTCATATGAGTCTTCGCTCTTCATCTTCTAGGTTATCTTTTCTCGTGAATACCTCCATTTCTCGCAGATTTTCAGCACTGCTCTTGTGTATCTCACCGCTTCAGATCTTCAAAATCGCCATAGATTTCTTCATCACCTCTCCATTTTCATCAATTTCGTCATCTAAGAGCAACTGTTGACCAATTTCCAAAGAATAAAACGATCACGGTGCTTTTGGTAAGATCTTCATCGCATCAATCTCTCATTTCAGCTTTTAAAAACTTGTATTAGTACTGTGTGCACTATAGGAATTCACATGAAACATAAGGGAAAATGTTCAGAGGAACATATAGGCACCTGCCCACCTTTATTAAATTGTGGCGAGGGAAATTATAAGGACAAAGAATGCTCAAAACCAACAACAAACTTAGCCACTTGCACTTTCTTTGCCACCAAAGAAGTAGAGGGAGAACAAGATACTTAGGGATAACATGCTTATTAAATTCCATCCTCTATGAATCTCTTTCTTAACCAATTAACATTAAATGGCATGAAATAACTAATATGGCAATCAAACAAGAGGTGAGTGATAATATATAGAAGAAAAGATAGGATAACTTGTCTTGGATATATCCCTACATGAAACACACAATTACCTTCTTCTCGTCCTTTAGGTATGAAAAATCTTCATCCGAAATGCCACTTTTGCTACCGCCATTTGCTTCGATGTCAGACTATCCGATGTGTCAAGGTTGCCCATACACAAGTTGCATTAGATTGGCACTGTCTCGATGTTGTTCTAGCAGTAAGGATTGTTTCCATTTCGACGTGTTTTCACTTCATCATCTAAAATACGAAAAGGGAATAATTTCATGTGTCAAACAAAATGTTGACAACACTTTATTTGAAAAGATAATTGGTTCCAAAAAAATTAGCATAAATAATCTCTTTATATGCAGGAGGGGGACATAGCAGTGAGATGTCCAAATGTGTGTGAAAATAGTACGTGATCAAGAGCTTCTCCACTATCATCCGATGATACGTAACCTCCGCATAAGTGGTCATCGCTGTAATCTTCATTGCTACCATCATCTTCACCAAAGACACTTTAAGGTAAACCAAGGTTGAAATACAAGGTTCAAATCAAAATCAGAGTACCATATAAGTACTAAAGCAACTAATTTATGTAAAACATTGCACATTTTTGCTATTTTCCTGGCAGGGTTACATATTACATAGATAAAGCCATGGTCTAAAGTAAGAGGATCATAAACTAAGCATGTAACACAAAACAAGAGAAATAAAGCTACTCATTGATAGGAACTAAGGGAAAATGACAAACCACTTCAGCAACGTCATCTTGAAAATTAGCTGATACAGCTTTTCGCCTCGATCTTCCATTGCAAAATTCCACTTGTTCCTCAAGTCAATATCATGATCACTTAGTCAATGTCATCATCATTGTTGCCTTCACTATCACTAGAGCATCTGTAATAAGAACTTCCGCTGTTCTCAAGGTGTCTCAGATTACTAATTTTATTACCATCTACTTGCTCTAAAATGTCAAGATCTCCCCGGTCATTCTCGCTTGCGTAATCGATATTGCCTACCACATCACTGCTTTGATTGACCAGCTGTCTACCAAAGAAATTAATAAAACTCGATCCAACTTTTCATTAAGGGAATATGCAAGACCACGCCAACATCATTACCTTTCCCTCGTAGAGTGGCGATCAACAGCTCAAGACACAATTTAGAAAGGCATGACTATAGGAGAAAACAATTAGAGGCAGGAACTTGATAACAATACTTAAGTAAATATGATGCATGCTTTACAATTATAGATTTAAGAACATGCTTTAGAATATCTGTAATAGTTATATGGTAGATATGATACATGCATGCAAACATGTTCCAATTTCCATCGATATGCAAAACTAAAAGAAAAATTATATAAATCATATAAACAATTAATGGAATTATTGGAAAACAAAAAAAAATACTATAGGGGCAATTTAGACAAATAATTGGTCCACCAACAAAAGCTTATCTACTCCAATTTCTTCGAGGCACATGCAAAGAACCATGTAATCGATAATCTCACTTTGCAATCCAGCCAAAACACTTCAAAGCCAAACCATTCTTTTGAACGGTATACTAGATGGAAGTGAATTGACATTCAGTTTGGCATCCTAATATTCCTATTAACCATATCATGTTTATGCGCTGTACATTCATCAATACACTATTATCCTCAACAAGCACACTTCAAGAAACCTGCACGCAAGCACCACAAACAATGAATGAATGAGGGCCCGTGTCGGTATGGATAGTTTACACTCAAGACCTTGCTTTTTAGATGCATCATTGTCATCGCCTTTAAAACTGAACAACATGATCGCTGATATTGATATAAACCGCATCCTTGTCATAAAGAAGATCCCCAAGACCGACATTGGTGCATAGAACAGCTTTTCCTTGTCACGTAGCCTCTCTTCTTTGCAACCGATGGCAAAGGGCAAGATCACCAACGCATAAGCTGAAATCACTCGCTACCGTGATATGCACCTCCATAGATTATTGCATATCTTAATATAAAAAAATGTAGACTAAAATTAGACAAGAAAGAACTTAAGCACTCCCATGAGAAGGTCCAGCTTTTGGCAAATAAGACACATGAAGATGAAAAGTAAGAAGTTCTAAGAACAGAATAACAAATGTTACAAACATGCACGCTTATCCTTCTATGCGAGGTAAAATCAAGTCCAGCTTTTTTTAAAGTGTTAAGGATCGATTACAATGCACATCCAAATTGTTCGTGTTCAAATCAATTTCTCGCTTCCCATACTATCATCCTCCAAAGTCCCGCAGTTTCATACATATATTTGGCACATAATTCAGAAATTTTCACTTTCCAACCCTAGCACATAACATTTGGTTCTTCGCTATTTGTCCCTTCATAGAATGCTTCCATCTTTACCCCGATCATCGACAATCCAACCACCATGCACCATACTCCTTGGTGGTTGTGCAAGATGTCATATGGGTATCCCAACTACCTAATGTGTTATTTTCCGCTATAACTACTTCGTAGAATGCTCCACCTCCCAATTGAATCATCAAAGTCAAAAGAGATAGTTTACTTTTGGGATACTGGTTTCTACTGTATAAGAATGCACCGAAGTATTTTGCTTACAGCATATGGCCGAGGAAAAGGCTAGGTGTGTGGGGTCGTGGGTTCAATACGATCCTGCATCGCATGCGATTGTGAAAACACAAAGGCTCCACCGGATTAGGCCAACGGAGAGAATCTTAAATTTTTTTTAAACAACTATTCATAGTTTCATATGGCCAGCCCTTGTGAAAACTGATTGACCATTGAGCAGGTACTTATTGCTAAGTTGAATTAAACTCATCAACATATCAGCCACAAACATTTGTACTTTTGTAAAAAAAATGTGTCGAACAGATTGAGCAATATAAAGCACAATTAACATAGTGCTATGCATTACATCTACTCATTTTTGAACTGAACAATAATTTATGAAAACTCAGTAGGTTCACCAAAACAGAATTCATGTTTAATGCAAAATAGGAGGTCGTTTTTGTACCTGAACACCTTCGATTTTGGGCTATTCAACTAGAGTTATTTGAATATGTCCATCCAGAGTAATCCGGAATAGAATCATGGACTAACTTAAAACAAGTTGAAATGATGTTGTTCATTGGCACAAAGAAGTAAGGCCATAATCAACATCTAATTCCACCAATGATGAAAGGAAAACAAATGATTAAATGTTACCTTGGTCCTCTTTTCATGTGACAGCCACGAAGGTAACCATGCAATCGGAGGGGTTACATCTTCAAATCTATCAACTAACAAATAAGGATGTGTCATTCTCCAACTCAATGGGATAGGCTTAATAATGTAGATGAATCTTGCAAGATTATGGACTTCTTTGTGTATCGCAAAAAAATTATGGAACTCGCATGCTAAATGGGTAAATGGTCACAGATCTGAGATGAAGAACAAAAAATTCACCAAATGAAGCATTCATGTTAATATACTACTGCATCATGAAGCAGCAGCATGGTACCTATTTACGATATGGTGAGCTCGAATTGGCATAAAGCCATAAATATGATCACCTCCTCGAGTAAGATCTATAGGCAAACTCAAGCCTACAATGCAACAAACAAAATATAACTATAACCACAGTATCAAGGCATACTGAATATTAAACTCAAAATACAAATGGCCATACAGGGGGTGTTGATCCTTTATGTCCAGAAGAAGAGAGACGAGTTCAGCTAGAAAGTCCCTAAAATAATATGCTATAATCATATCCATCTCCTCATAATCGCATAACAAGCATCCTGCTACCATCCTCGCAAACAAAATTGTTAACCATCGTAACAAACAACATCGTAAAAGATATATTGCGTAAAGCACCTACCACCATATTTTCCTGAGAATGCACATAATAGTGCCTTAAAAGATGGATAACCCGAATGGGGTTTTCATAAGGCTCTTTCATGGTCCCATCCAGATTTTCTTTGGCTTTCTTTTATTTGTATAGATTTGCTCCAACAATCTGTCTCCTTTGGCGATCATATTCCACACCACTCTACCAAAGACTTTGATCCCGCTGCCGAATTTGCCGTCAAGATAGTCTTTTGATGTTCATCTAGCATCTTATAGAACTCGCCAAATTGAACCAGAGAGATAATTTCCCAAGTGAGGCAAACGTGACATGATTCCTTACTTTTTCCAGATACTTAAACTTGGAAGCCATATCCATATCAATATCCTCGTGGGGTTCCCATTAGTGTTTTCTGATTATTGAAATAAGGAGGAAGCCGCCATGGCGTATGAGAAAAGGCACCATCACCAAGAGAGCACGATTGAAATCCATCTCAATATTTCCCCTGTGCCGGGCATACAGGCTTTTTATTGATTACACAACAAAGGCCCATCGACCACTAATACATCCGAATATACCAATCGCCTCCCACCGGGCGCTCTTAAGTGGGCTCTAACGAGATGTCGCAGAAGGAGCCAACAATCATTCGCCGTTGTCCGTGAAAGGTAATATCTCAACGGTCCGGTCGATGCTACCGACAAGGTGGCCAAGACTAAAATGGAATGACCTTTGAAGAGCATTCTTCGCGCTCAAGAAATCCATCAAAGGTTCGCACTAATCCATAAGATGTGCACTAGTCTCAACTGATGATGATGATCCTCTTTGGTGCCCCTTCGATTACCATTCTCACTGCCTTCCAACAGATACTCAAATTTTAACAAACATAAAGGTAGAGGTTGTCAAAACAACAAACAATGTGGGAGAAAAGATGGAGGTTGTTAATGAGGATAAAGGAAGTAATGCGATTAATTAATTATGTAAACGCACAACACCAACCCCCCTCCCCCCGCAAGCAGCGTGGTTATAACCAATATGTGAGAGTGCGTAAATAGTTGAGAAATAATAGGTAAACTCTAAGTGTGTTTGGTTTATAAATGGAATGTGCTGGTCCATAACCATGCCATTTCTTATTAAGCAATTGTTGACAAATAACAAATGGACTTTATATGAGTTTTTTTCAAAATGGAATGTGTTGGTCCATAAACATGCCATTCCTTATTATCAAAATAGATGATAGAAGGTAACATAATAGGATGAAAGATATGTAAAGATAGCATGCATGTTTTGCAAATGCCATATAGCAACAGCCGCTATGACATTAAAAACGAACGCAAACTATAGCCAACCAAAAAGAATCAAATTATGAGTAATGGATTAACTAACATGGAATAGAAAATTCAAATCGCATGAACAAGCTTCATTGCAACCAAACAGTAAAGTACATCCGTTAACAAGACATAACATCTAGCAAGAGGTTACTCGCCAATACACATCGTCAAAATGATTAGCACATTATCAATAGACAATACATGCATGTGTAACATCTATTAAAAACATTGAACAAGAGGGACATGACATCAAGGTCAATTCTCCATAGCAAAGAAACATTCGTAAATTTCGAGTGGAACAAAGAACAAGCTAATATGTGTAAATTGGTATGAAACACGCATCTACGATCACGCTAAACACCAGCTTGAATCAAGACACCGCTCATCAACATCGCCCACGATCGCTTTGCCCTTGACGGCGCAGGCCTTCAACAAATTTATAGCATGCAAATGTCAACATGTATGACTTAATGATTTATGGGTGTACAATCTATGTTAATTCAGTTAGTGTGGCATGCATTACCACTTGAGGTGCCATTCCTTCGATTTTGGGGCGTGCAATGCACGTAATTATTGCTTTTACAGCATTTGTCTGCCTATTGTGCAAGATTCGGAATGAAATAATTGCTTTCTTCTTATTATCTGCTTGTGACGCAAACTTGGCGTAATTGTTAGAATTATAGATTGCCATTCTCCGCATGTGCAAATCATTGCGCTTAGTAGTTGGGTAAAAATAGCTTCGTGTGGGACTCCACCTTAGATAAAAATAGTCGCTCGGATTTTTTAAAAATTATTGCTTCATGAAACATGGAATTTCGTTGAAGGTAGGAACCGATTGATTAGTTATCCGAGGTATAGCTCCAACCAAAATGGAATGTATTATGTTATTTGGTCGCTTGCCATAGCTACACAAAACAAAATGTCAAAATAGAAGTGCACGCTTTCTCACTTTGTACACCTAATTAATTGGCAAAGTTGCTGCTTTGTGCTAAGAGTTCTATGGATGCATCATTGTATACTAGCCATCCCTTTTATTCATCGTGGTCTATCTAAATAATTGATCTATCTAGGACTATTTTTAATGGTTTTCCAATTTGTGTATGAAAAACTCTATGAATTCAGCTACTATTCATTGTCGATTGTAAGTACATAAAGATTTTTGTTAGCTAAATAAGCCTACAGAAAGTCCTAAGCACGCCACTATTTAGTATTTACAATAAATGATTTAGGGAAAATAATTTCGAATGCAAGCCTTTCATGCCCATATTTTTACCGTGATCTGCAAGCCCTTTTTTTATGTTTATGTTGTTAGGCCCTTCCAATTGTAGGACAATTTCAAGCATGGACCCCGAGAGAATTAGCTGCACATCTTTTTTTCCCGCACTGCTATATTGACCATGGTGGATCGTAGATATCTTTATTATGTAATTTAATTATTCATCTTTTGTTTTTTGCTTTGACGATGTCTCTAAAAAAGAGGAGGTAAAGGTTAATTCACCATATTTTCCTTGGTACATAGCAAGGGTAGGAGATTTGTGGCTAGATAACTTTGTTACGGGTTGTTTAGTCATGGAATTTCTGTTGAAGGTGAACATATTGTCATCTTGTTAGCGGTTTGGCTTTTGTTAAAGCATTTTTTTGTGCTTGCAGATACTAAAATCTCATCCTTCCTATCACTGCTATAGTTTTTTTTTCCGTGATTAGCATTTATAGATCTTTATGATCCTGCAAGAGAAAGGTGGGGACAAGCTTTTATTAAGAGGAAATTTATGTTTTCTATTTGTATTGATTTGTGGGTGCTGTGGAGGGCCAATTTCTTATGGACGGATGCATACAAGGCTAAGATAAGCAGCCCATCCACATGTGTCATGTCATTATTTTGGAACCATAGGATGTGCTTATGCCATGTCGCTGTAAAATACCGTGGTGTAATTGGCTTGATATATTCACGACCGATTTGATTATTCTTTATTGGTTTGTGCTTATGACATGTCAAGAATCCATGTGATTCAACCTGTTGTATTGTCCCATTAAAAGGACTATACAAAACACAACTCTTGAATCATCGATGCTAATGTCAAACCGATGCTTCGATCTCTTCTCTCCGTTGTTTCCTTGTGAGCGCCGCCAAGTTGGTCAACTACATGGTTATGCATGTACAGCCTTCTTGATGAACTCCTCTTTAGTCAAGATGTCACGCACTTCGTAAAATGAAAGCTGTAACAAAGAACATCGCCGTTATGGGATACGATAATGTGTATTATAGGAAGAAATCAAATAGCAAGCAAGGGAAGGATGGGCCGGTGCGTAACGCTCGAAGGTCATTAGGCTCCTACCGGTTTGCCAATCAGAGAATAGCTATTAGCGCTTTGCTATTGCTTTCTATGTACTAGTTATTGCTTTCCAAGTATTAGTTTAGATTCCTTTGTTAGGATTTAGGAAAACTTACATCTATAAGTATGAAGAAAATCAATGAAAAGGGCAAGAAGTATTTTGCCACAAAATTCCTCTCGCGGTGCCTTCCGATTAACAGGCCGTAGTAGTCTGTCGCTAGTTATCCGTCGAGTCGCCGCCACGGCCTCGACGCCCACTTCTACTCTGCGTTGGCCAACGGCGGTACTCGCTTTATACTCAAACATACAACAAATTGGTATCGATTCACGATCCTCCGCTATGGCTCAACCATCTATCGAAGATCGTGGTCGCCACCTTGAGCTGTCTTTGAGGAGATCAAAACATCCTCGGGACCTTCCGCCATGACGCGACGGGCTCGCGGCGAAACCGCCGCCGCAGCCAGCGGAAGAAAATACGGCCGCCGGCAGATCCATCGGTGATCTCGCATGCGCGCCAAGGCACCGATCACCAAGGCGCTGGTTTTCACGGTCCACTCGCGCGCCGTGCCACGCCAAGATCGAACGAGGACGACGAGAACGCCACCGGGACGCAGGAGGCTATCTTCGCACGCCGCTTGAATAAAGACCATTTTTGACGATGCCGACGATCGATTCCCACGCCGCCGACACCACGCACTCGCCGATCTTCCGGAGTACGACGGCACGGGTGATCCACTCTTATGGTTGCGCAAGGCGAACGCTTTTTCCGGTTGCATCAATTCCTCCACGCGAACATGTCGACCTTGTTGGGTTACATCTCCGCGTGAAGCTCGTGAAGTGTTGATAATTGATGCTTGACGAGGAATGGATTTCCGGAAGATTTCTTTGACACCTTCTGCAGCGCTTCGCAAGACACAAGGTGACCCTCGCGACCGGTGAACCTCAAACAAGGTGCTTGCTGCGCCGACGATTATGCTCGTGACTTTCACGGCCATCGCAAGGGCCTCGCATGGCGCGCGCCGACCAAGTGGAGATGTTCATCGCTGGCTCGCCAAGGCTTTGGCGGCCGATGTCCGCCGAGCGCCACGGATCTCGCCAAGCGGCCACCTAGCGCGTGAGGTCGAGGAAAGAAAAACTTATGGGTCGCCAAGCATTGCAGGCCTTACGCCGCTCACGCTGGGCCGCCGGCCAAAGAAGGGCGCACCATCAACAGACGATCGTGGGCTATGCACCGGGGTACACCTTCCGACCTTCTTCTTCGCTAACACCAACAATCGCCAAGGCCGACCATGTCGCCTAGCTCGCATCGTGAGCAACCCCACCTTCCGTGTCGCGACTCGGTCGATCACCAGCGAGAGGCGCGCCAAGGGCCTCTCGCTATCATTGTGATGAATTTTATAGCCGGGCCATCGCCGCAAGCGCCTATTCTGATTGAAATCGCGAGGATGGACCAACCGATCCCGCAAAGAACGGATGAGGCGACGGTCACGATAACGAGGATGGCGCCCAACCGCTCCATCTCTCTCTCGGCCATTCTGGGGCCCAACCGCGAACGATGCAGATACCGTGTTGCTTCAAGGGCACAACCTCTTGTGTCTCATTGACATGGAAGCACGATAATTTCCTCAAGAGCCACACCGCCAGATACATGGAATTGGATCTGTCACACGACCTCCCAACAGTGCAGTGGCTAATGGGTGTCAATTACCATGCTTGGGACGATTCCAAAGAACAACATTTACCATCGGCGAGCATTCCTTCACGGCGCTGCTTTCGCCATTCCTCCGATAGCTTTGATATCATTTTGGGGTGCAGTGGCTCCAAACCTTGGGTGATATCCAATGGAATTTCCGCAACTCGACAATGTCCTTTGCGCCCGTGGCTTCCACATCACGCTAGAAGGATTGTCACGCCGCCAAGCACCCACACCGCCGCTCTTCAGATGGCTCGAGTCCGCCGCTTCCACCCTCTTGGACTCTTTTGCGCACATCTTCGCGAACCTCGCGCTCGCCTCCGCCACGCGCCTCGTGACCATCGATTTGTCTCAAGGCGTGCACTAATCCGTGGTCGCCCGCCGACGGCACCGTGACGCTAAAAAGATGAAATTGAACGCCAATGTGCGCCATGTTGCAAAGAAGGACCGATTCGCCCCGCCGTTCTCCATTTTCGCCACCCGCCTTGTTGGTCAAAAAGGGCGATGGCACTGAGATTTTGCGCCGACTACCGCGAACTCAATATTCACACGATAAAGGACAAGTTTCCGATTCCGTGGCGGAAGAGTTGTTCGATGAATTGCATGGTGCCACGCTCTTCTCCAAACTTGATCTTCGCCCGCTACCATCAGTACGCATGTGTGAGGAAGACATCGCCAAGATCGCGTTTCGACTCATCATGGGCACTATGAATTTCTTGTCATGCCCTTTGGCCTCTCCAATGCGCCATCGACCTTCCAAGCTCTCATGAATGAAGTTCTCCATGATTTTTGCGAAATTGCCCCGGTTTTTTTGACGACATACTCATTTATAGCCACCACCGACGACATATGGCGATTTGCATCGTGTCTTGGCCAGTTGCGCGCCCATCGCCTATTCCTCAAACAAATGGCGCTTTCAACCAACGCCAAAGCGCTTATCCGGGCACGTTATCCGGCCCGGTGGTCGCCGACACCAACAAGCTTCGCCGCTTCGCCGCCGCGCCCACTACTATCATCGTGATTACGGGGTTTCGGCCGACCGCTACTATCGCCGCTTTATTCGGCTATATGCGGATATCACGGAACCACTCACCGCGAATGCTTCGCGACAATTTCAAATGGTCCCCGCACTGATTGCGCCTTCCAATACTCAAGGGGGCTCATGTCCGCACCTGCTCACTCTTCCGACTTCTCATCACCTTTATCGTGGAGTGTGATGCTTCCGGCCGCGCATAGGCGCGGTTCTACAACAAAGTTAGTCACCCCGTGGCTTTCTTCACCGGAAATTAGCGTATGTGCACACCAAACTTGCCGCATATGAGCGAGCTTATCGGCTTATCTAAAGCGGTCCGTCATCGGCGATCAGACTTTGGGGTCGCCATTTATTGTCCGAACAGATCATGCGAGTCTCAAGTTTTTGCTAGAACAAGCACTCATTACACCTCCTCAAAGAACATTGGCTTAGCGTTAATGGGCTTCGATTTTCGTGTGGAATATAAGCCAGACGCCTAATCAAGCGCCGATGCATTATCTCGCCGTGATCCGAGGTTTCGCCCCGGCGGCTCGAATTTTCACGCCCAAATGATAGGCGACCAATGGCGGGCAGATTACGCGCCGATCCGTAAATACAACGAAGATGCGCCTTCTTCAAGATCCGGTGATTCTCCGCTCAACCGACCAGCGAACCATCCGAGCAAGATCGTCCGGCCCTCGCCACCGCGATAACTTCTCCGGACGCTTCTTCGCTCGCAAGTCACGACCCGTATGGCGCGCTTCGATGGCCTTTATTCCGCAACGATCGCTCGGTCGCCCCTACGACATCACCTCTTCTTTCGAAATAGTGGCCGCTGCTCATGACTTAACGCACGAGGGAGTAAATAAGACATTGTATCGCCTCCGATGTAATTTTTTTGGCCACACCAAACGACGGGCGGTGGAACAAGATATCGCCAATCGTGCTACTTGCCAACGACACAAGACAAGCTCCTTATCGCCGGCGGCCTACTTCAACCTCTTCCGATTCTCACCAAATATGGGCTGATATTTCTATGGACTTCATTGTGGGTCTTCCAAAGTCCCAGAGCAAAACAAAGATTGTTGGTGGTCGTGGATCGCTTATCCAAATATGCACATTTTGTGCCGATGGTCCGCAACAACAGCCTTCGCTTGTTGCCACTTTGTTTTTCGATACCATTGTTCGCCTCCATGGCATGCCTGACTCCATCGCTTGTGACAGATCCCATCTTCATCACCATTTTGGCAAGACCTTTTCAAACGGTGGCACCACACCGCTTCCTATCCACGATACCACCCCGCATGCACGCCGCATGTATGGTTAATCGCACCATTGAGATGTATCTTCGTTGTTTTACCAATGACAATCCTCGCACTTGGGTTCGCTGGCTTCCCGGGCTGAATTTTGTTACAACTCCTCTTTCATACGGCTATCCGCATGACACCTTTTGAGCTTGTCTATGGTCACGGCCTCCACCGCCATTCCATACAATCAGCGGCTTCCCCATTCAAGCGGCCGATTGCCAACTTACGGACCGATGAAATTCTTCGCCAAGCACGGACAATCTTCCGCAAGCTCAAAATCGCATGAAGTTATATTATGACAAGCATCACCGAGAGGTTTCTTTGCGCTTAGGCGATTGGGTCCGCCCGCCTTCAACGCCATCATCGTAATTCTATGAGGGACCAGCCTCAACACAAGTTATCACCGCGCTTTTACGGGCCATATCAAATTCTTGAACGATAATAAGAGCTTATCGCCTCCAATTGCCACCAAGAATCGCTTCCACAATGTCTTCCACGACGTTGTTGAAGCCATTCAAGGGACAACCTCCACCGTAGCTCCTCCGCTTCCTCCCGAGATGTCGCTACCATCCAAGCCATCCTCACCGACACCGCGACAAAGATTCTTGCCCACCGTGATTCTCCGGTCGGCGACAGCCTCGTCCAATGGATCGATTCATCTGATCGTGATGCAACTTGGGAGTACGCCACGCTCATGAGATACTTTTCCTACTTTTCACCATGACAAGTCGCTTCTTGAGGGGGAGTATCTGTTATGGGATACGATAATGTGTATTATAGGAAGAAATCAAATAGCAAGCAAGGGAAGGATGGGCCGGGTGCGTAACGCTCGAAGGTCATTAGGCTCCTACCGGTTTGCCAATCAGAGAATAGCTATTAGCGCTTTGCTATTGCTTTCTATGTACTAGTTATTGCTTTCCAAGTATTAGTTTAGATTCCTTTGTTAGGATTTAGGAAAACTTACATCTATAAGTATGAAGAAAATCAATGAAAAGGGCAAGAAGTATTTTGCCACAAAATTCCTCTCGGCGGTGCCTTCCGATTAACAGGCCAGTAGTCTGTCGCTAGTTATCCGTCGAGTCGCCGCCACGGCCTCGACGCCCACTTCTACTGTGCGGCCAACGGCCGGTACTCGCTTTATACTCAAACATACAACAACCGCATGTGTTTGTACCGATTTATTTAGATTTTTGTGTGATCATGACAATGCGTAATGCGCTTGGGTCCCTTTATCAATAATTTAATTAGATGTTTTCCTTAGTTACTAAAAATTTTGTTACTGTGTTTGCTTGCCCTATTTTAGTACCGTGGTATGTTTCGCTAATTGTATTAAAAATGTAATGCTTAGCTAAGCAATTTACAAATTAATCGCCTTATTCATTGGTTACATTCGTCATGTGCCTCCTTTGGGTTCTTGCATGTGTTTTGCATCGATGTGGTCGATTTATTTGATTTGTTATGTTCCCTAATTGGTTGATTTTTTCCACGATGTGGCGTAAGAGATAGCTTTACCGAGGATGTATATTCAGCAGCCTAATTTCCCACTTACTTTATTAAAAAGCTTTTCATGTTCTTCATTACTTGACCAAATGATTCATGTGGCTTGGATTTCCAAGAGTAGAAACTAGGTTGTGTTTTAATTCGAATTATTTTTAAGGATCAATTTTTTTATGTTGGGATTCAATAATTTGTGCACCGCTAAATGGGCTTATTAGGTGGTCTTCTGTTGATATTGTAGGTGTTTAATAAGATGGAGACACCGAAATAGAATATACTGTGTTCGTGATTTTACACTTATAATTTGTTTTAGGTCGTCCCGCTTGCTCGCTTTTTCCGTTGATTTTATGCTAGCCGATTATTGCACATTGATTTATGTAGCATTATGTTGTAACGTTGTTCTATTCAAGATTAGGCCCAAGTATTTTTATGATATATCTTATCGTTACGTGGTGCTCCTACAATTTCACTTTTCTAACCGACGCTGCACCATCCTAGCCGATATTAGTGTTGAATGATTTGCTCAAAGGAGGGATTACTTGTGTCGATGTCACCGCAAGGAACCCGGAGGGATCTCAGAAACAAAGTGGAGGTGCATGTTGACTACCCTTCGTAATGTAATAGAGCAAAAGTTTCTATGTTTATTTGTCATATTCTAGATATATATTACAAGAGAAGTTTCTATGTTTCACGAGTCCATTGTTCCTACAAAACTATATACTTTAATGTTCCGTTGTTTTTCAATTTTTCCTGTATAAATATATTCAATACTTTTATTCCAGATTGTGTAATTTTGAAATGAAATTGTGCAATTAATGCAGTTCGTGTGGATGGTAGTATCATAAAAATAATGAGAATATTTTCATCACTATAGAAGTGATAAAACATGACAAAGTTCTCATTCACATTTAAGAAGGAAATTAGGTACGACAATTTTCCCAACACAGGACATCCGATACAAGAGAAATAAAGCATACCACTGGTCTTTGTGCAGGCGCATGGATCCCGGTGAGGCCAAGGGGTGTCGTCGCCGAGAGAAATTGGTGTTGTAAGGCGAGGGGAAGGTCCCATCTCGTCAAGGCCGCGCCGAGCGCACGAGGGGTGGTGGTGCCGTGGTGGCCGCCATGGGGATGATCAGGTCAGGAGGCTTGCCCCGCCCGACTCCCGCGACCGCCATGGATGCGCGGCCCCGATCCCGTGGGCGCTTGGCGCCGAGGATGGTAGGTGGAGTACGGGAACTCCCACCGCGCTCGCGCCGGAGTGTAAGAGGGGGTATCACTGTGGTGGCCACCATGGGGATGGTCAGGTCCAGAGGCTAGCCCCGCCCGACTCCCGCGACCGCCATGGATGCGCGGCCCCGATCCCGTGGCGCTGCGCCGGAGGGTGGTAGGTGGAGTACGGGAACTCCTGGGCCTGCGCCAAGGCCGGAGTGTAAGAGGGGATGGTGCCGCGCCGCCATGGGGATGGCTGTGCTGGCCGGTGGTCGAGACGGCCCCGCCCGGGCCCGGCTAACGTGGCCTGACATGGAGGCAGCGGCCCCGGCCCGGTTCCGGCTCCCGCAGCCGTGGCCTGACATGGAGGCCAGGGCCGGTCCTGAGGGGGGGCAGGGTGGGCCGCCGCCCCGGCCCCCAAAAATCAAGGGCCCCCAGGTGTACAACAATCAGTATAGGCCTTCAATGGAGGAGGCGGTGGCCCCGATCCCCGTGGCGGCGGTTGCCGGGAGCTCCCGTTGCCACTCATGATCCCTAAGTAGGGTTTTCGTGGAGGAGGGTAGGTGGCGGAGTCGCTATGGGAGGGTTTTGGCGGAGTCGCTATGGGAGGGTTTCCGTCTCGCAGCCTCGCTGGTGTCGCCTATCGGTCCAGCAAAATGCCCACAAAATGGAACAGTGACGACGCCAAATGTAGTTCCCGCCATCGAGTATCGACGGATCATGTATCGCTGCCCTAGCGTGGAACGCGCAAGCCATCCATCTCGAGTAAGTGGTTCGCATGCCCACACATGAGCCTTAATAAATGCAATATGTTATTTTTTGTTGTGTTTTTTTAGTTGTGCTTATCACATGCAACCAAAACTTTATTCTCCAAGTACTTGCATAGCAAAGTAGTAAACATAGCATAATATAACATTTTCTATTTATATCATCATCTCTTAATTTCATTATTGTAATGCTTGTCTCCTTCTTTCTGCATTTCTTTAAAACACATCACATTGCTTATAACGATATAGCCGATCAACACATATCGATGTATCACCTCTTAATCCTCTATTCCATAGAGGTCCACCAAATAGAGATCTTTTTTTAGAATTTTAGCACCAAATAATCATCCACCAGTCAAGCTAGAGAAAATTAGATAGATATACTTATAATGAAAACCTGATGATTTGATATGGGTAAACTTGTAAAAACAGTTGTAAATATTTTTGGTTTAGAAATGTATGCATTTTGCATTATATTTTCTTGTCTGTTTTTATACATGTAATCATGTGGTTGTTAGAAGATTATGTGGTTATGTACTCACACGACTGGAACACTTTGTCCAAGAAAAGGAGAAGTGATTTTGTGGAGAAGAAAGGTGGTGTGATCGGTATATCTTTTTAATGCAAATGATCTCACCAATATGTATTTGGTAAGATGATGACCAGAGGATGTATATACGACCTACATGCATTAATTTGGAAATTTTTGAATACAGTACAAAATACTGTCGGAAATTAGAGAATGATACAACATGTTTGGGTAAGGGGTTAATCTTAAGAGAGAGGGAAGAGTAGCAAAATCTACATTTTGCAAATATGGTAGCTTTTGGAAATAAGATTTTGAATTTGCTGATTCTAATGCTAACGACCATTCTATCTAGAGTTTATCCTATAGTCAGCATAGCTCTGATACCAACTGAGACGACCCCCATCTTCGCATACCTAGAAAAATGGAAATCTAATGTGCATTCCGTACTAGTCCCATGATCAGTAGCTAGTACGCACATACACGCCAATTGGAATCACAACCATACAACATATTATTAAGGTAGCTATTATATAAAGAAAACTTTACAAATCGTAGATTATAGCAAAAAGAAGCAAAGTCTTGTAGTGTGCCCATCCAAAACCCGCAGTATCCGACAAGGCATAATCCCTAGAAAGATCACGATGAAGAAAATCCCGCAACTCGCGATTTAAAGGAACCTTCAAGCTTCGCTAACTTATCCACCTAAAAACAATATATAAACAAGGGTGAGTACTTTTTGCATTCGCAAGACTTGAGCAATACCTATCATATATGCAGGCCATTTCAAAGAACGCTACTACAGTTATTTTGCATAAAGCAAAATTGATATTGTAAAATCAAGTTATTTGTAAACGGAATTTGTAAGAGCATATTTGACTGATATGAAATAAGTAAAGCATAAGTAATACTCACAACCCTTCGTGAATATCGAATAATCCAGAAATGGAATCCAACAATGTCGATCCTTTGACATAAACCACAGCTGCTAAAATAGGTTCCACACCATACCCATTTTAGAAAAATACAAAACATTTAACTAGCGCAAGTTCACCAAGTTAACCATGACCGAGGGGACGGCTAATCGATTAGATTTATACTCTGCAGAGGTGTACAACTTTACCCACAAGTCATGACCTTTTCTTTTTGCCGCATGTTTCACGCACCTTCGGCGTGTGGCCAGAATGTTCATGACGAAAACCTTTACATTATCTAAGTTAACTTTGCACCAGCACCGGGACGATAAAACCCATGCTATGCCAGAAGAACTCAGAGCATAGAAATGTTGGAACTTCCCATAGACAACACTTGTGGCTGTACGGATTATCTTGGATCATACAACACTGAGTTCGGTCCTTAATCCGACACGGACGATACTCCACCCTACACTACGTGCAAATCCCTCTGCACATCCGGCTATTGCCAATAATCGCCCGCATCAAAACCATAGTTTTGTTTTGGGTTTTTAATGAACATACCCATAACCAACAGCTCTAATTCCAACATTTTCCATTTCTCAAGAAACAAATTTTGATCTGATCATCAACTTCTTTGATTCTAAAGCATGGCTGAGCATGGATAAATTGTAATCGCATATACCCATGGTGACATTAAGTAATTGTCTAAGCTTAATCTATGGTTATCAAGGTTCACATATTCATACTTATTAAGGAAGTTTCATGAGACAACAGGTATAACTACCAAAGACCATAAAATAGCTAATTTACGTAAAATAAACGCTTGCATGAAACATTTTAATAAACACAATGCAAATTAAATACAAAAGATTTAGAGTTGAAATTTTTACCGATGAATTATATGGCCCAAAGGAACTCTCACAGTAAAGTTTCGTAAATTTTTAATGAGTTATAAATTCTTAAAATTAAAAACAGAAAACGAAATTTCAACACAAGACTTATCGAATTTTTATAAATTTGCACAGGTATTTCCATCTGAAATTTCTACATTATGAAGATCATTATCTAGACGTTCCATATAAAAATTATCAAAAATTTGTTGACACGACTAGTAACCGATTCATTGAATCCAATTCAGCTCGCGCGCTAGAACTTCATGAGTTTATTTTCTATCACCGGATGTTGGGGCCACTTCTCTGCAGCAGCCCACGCGAGCCACCTCTCCCATCCTTCTTCTTCCTCCGGCCTCCGCGCGCCCCGAGCCAAACACGGTTCTCCCGTAGCAACACCATATTTGCAAACCAAAGACCGCCGAGCTATCAATGCCCGCCACACCGCCACATGGTGCGCTTCGCTTTAATTCGCACTGTAAGCTTACCATCGCCTCGTTCTATTTCAACCGAGCCCGAGCTACGCCGAGTTCATGCCCGCCGAGCTCATCCCCATCAATTTCATAGCTAAGCGCCTTATCGCTTGCCTCCGCATGAGTTGGTTGAATTGAAGAAACAACTCAAGATCAACTAAGCATGGGATTCATTCGCCCTAGCTTATCCCCTTGGGGTAATCTTGTGCTATTTGTTCCTAAAAAGGACGGTGGTCTACGATGTGTATAGATTATCGTGCTTTAAATGATGTTATAATAAAAAAACAAGTATCCTCTCCTTATATTGATGACCTTTTGATCAATTAAATGATGCTCAAGTGTTTTCAAGATTGATCTCAAACATGGGTACTATCAATTGAAAATTAAACTCGTGGATGTTCCAAAACTGCTTTCACCACTGCTACCGATTATATGAATATACCGTATTGTCATTCGAACTTACAAATGCTTCGCCATTTCATGTGCCTTATGAATTATTTTTTATGGAGTATTTAGACAAGTTCGTAGTGGTATTCATTGATGACATTATCATTTATTCCAAAATCAAGAAGGGCATGCTCAAGATTTGCGTATGGTGCTTGAAAACTTCGTGAGCATAAACTCTATACCAAATTCGAGAAGTGTGAATTTTGGCTAAAGAAAATCGCATTTCTTGGGCATATCCTATCCAAGGTGGAATTGCAGCTTGATCCAAGCTATCACAGAGTGGGAATCGCCTCAACTGCTCTTAAAGTCCAAGTTTTTCGCTTAGTGGGATACTATCGCCGCTTTATCGAAAACTTCTCCAAAATTTCTACCAATGACTCAACTTATGAAAAAGGAAAAGAAATTTGAGGACCCTTAATGTGAAGCTAGTTTCTAAGAGCATAAAAAGATTAACCATAGCTCCAACTCTCAACTCTCATCATACCCGATATTCACAAAAGTTTCAAGGTATATTATGATGCATCACGACATGGTCATGGATGTCCATTGTTGCAAGAAGGAAAAGTTATCGATATGCTTCACGTTAACTTCGCCGCATGAGCAAAACTATCCTACTCTTAATCTAGAGTTAGCAATGTTGTTCACGCCCAAAACTGAGATATTATTATCTTATTGGCAATCGATGTGAAATATATACAGATCATAAATGGGACAAACTTGCGGAACTATACATGGATAATATTGTGCGTCTGCACGGTGTTCCAAAAACTATTGTATCTAACCGAGGCTCCCTATTTACTTCTCGTTTCTGGGGAAGTTTGTACAATTTGCTAGAAACTAAGCTAAACTTTAGTACAACTTATCATCCTTAGACAGATGGGCAAACAGAAAGAATAAATCACATACTGGAAGGCATGCTCAGAGCCTGTGTGCTATCATATAGCACTAATTGGGAGAGGAGTCTTGCATTCACTGAATTCCCCTATAAAATCAGCTTCCAAGCCAGTCTTCAAATGTCGCCACTTGAAGCACTTTATGAAAGGAAATGTAGAACTCTTTTTTGGTCTGAGGTTGGTGAAAGAAATTTTTTTGGCCCAAATCTTATCCAAGAAGCCCAAGAGCAAGTAGATATGATCAAGTCGATTGAAGGAAGCCTGGCCTCACAAAAGAGTTACGCTAATAATCATCGACGTGAACTCACTCGGGTTGGTGATCATGTATATCTAAAAGTCTCACCACTTCATGGAGTTCATTGCTTTCAAATCCATGGAAAGCTAGCTCCTCGATACATTAGACATTATCGAATTTTGGAAAAGATGGGTGAGATGACGATAAGTTAGAGTTGCCACCACAACTATCCAAAGTTCACGATGTCTTCCATGTATCGCAACTTAAGAAGTGCCTTTGTGTTCCTTCCGAGCTCACCAATCTACAAGATATTAATCCAAGTTCACGATGTCTTCCATGTATCGCAACTTATGTGGGAATATTTTTATTAAATTCTCACAATATTATTATTGTTAGTCAAAACCATTAATTTGCCTTTCACTTCAAATTTATTTATATTGATATGACTTTTAAAATTCGTAATTGGGTTTCTAGAGTTTTCTTGAGTTAAATAGAATTTTTATTTATTTTTATCATAAACTTTTAGTCTTTTCTTTTTCTATTATTTAGGTTTATATTAAAAGGAATTCTCCGTTAGAGCAAAAATCAATAAAATCCGTAAAAGTTCAAAAAAGGTAAATAGCATCAATAAATATAATTAAATTCTAAAATTTAATTTCTTACTTTATTTTAATTTTCGTAAAGTTACAAATCTATCCCCTTATAGAAATTTCGTCCTTGAGATTTGGCGAGGGTTAGAAGAAGTCATGGAATTCTTTCTCGCAGATGATCTTCATGCTTCCAAGTGGCTTCGCCTTCATGCGGTTGCTCCATTCGATTTTTAGCATTTTGTGAGACTTTTTCCTTGTGTGGCATTCTACTTCTTCTAGAATGCGGATTGACATTCCCGATAGGATATATTAGGTCAGTAGATTAAGAAAAGAGGAGTTCTGATTTCTTTCATAAAGTGCTTTAAATGGCAACATTTGAAGACTGCTTGAAGTCGATTTTATAGGAGAATTCAACGAATGCAAGACTCTCTCCCAATTAGTGTTATATGATAGCTAGGTGAAAACAGTCTGATACGGCAAGTTATTGCTCTTCCCGTATCATAACCCATATTTTTTTCCGAATTCGAACCAGATACTGCTAACCTGACACGGATTCGGTTATTCGATACGATACGGACGGATATGTGATTTGATTTCAATAAAACGGATAAAAATATACTGATAATGCACGATATATAGAGTAATATATATTGAATTAAAACCATATGAGTACATGACTATAGTAACAGATTATATATCAATTAAATTCAACAAATATTGTAGAAAATATAGCCCTTGCATTCTTCTTGGAGATGAGGATATCCGAACCATAAGAGTACATGACCAACTAATTGTTAATATAAATGGGATGATATGGAAAAAATGATGAAAATGGGTTGGCCTTGTTGATATCCGAATAGCAAAATCCAATATCCGATCCGATATCTGAATAGGAAAAATCCGGATATCCGAATAGAAAAAATTCGAATATCCGGATCTTGTCCCGTATTTACCGGATATTGGATGCTCCGGATCCGATCCCGAATCCGGATTCAAGTATCCAGATCTGTCCCGATCCGACCGATAGTAAAATCCGTCCCGGACGGCGAGAGATATCTCAACCCGCTTTCATCCCTAATGATAGCACATGTGCTCGAGCATGCCTTCCAATATTCGATTTATTCTTTCTGTTTGCTCATCTGTCTGAGGATGATAAGCTGTACTGAAGTTTAGCTTAGTTTCTAGCATACTGTGCAAACTTTCCCAGAAACGAGAAGTAAATAGTGAGCCTCGATCATATACAATAGTTTTTAGAACACCGTGCAAACGCACAATATTATCCATGTATAGTTCTGCAGGTTTGTCCCCTTTGTATGTGGTTTTGACTGGTATGAAATGAGCCACTTTTGTTAACTGATCAATAATGACCCATATAGAATCACTTCCTTTCCGGGTCTTTGGCAAGCCAGTAATGAAATCCATACAGATGTCTTCCCATTTCCACTCGGGAATTTATAGGGGTTGAAGGAGACTAGCAAGACGTTAATGTTCGGCTTTGACTCGCTGGCATATGTCATATTCTGCGACATATGCCACAATTTCCTTTTTCATACCGGGCCACCAATATTCCTTTTTGAGGTCTTGGTACATCTTTGTGCTCCCAGGGTGGATAGAAAGAGGTGATTCATGAGCCTCTTTTAAAATCAGCTTCTTGAGTTCAGAATCATCTGGAACATATATATGATTTCCTTGCATAATTACTTCATCTGAGCTTTTAGAGAATTCAGATTCAATGCCTTCTTTCAATTGTTTCCTGATTCCGACAATGGCTTCATCCTTGAGTTGAGCGGCTTTTATATGAGTTTCGAAAGTTGGTTGCAATTCAAGAGCAACAACATGGCCTTCCTCAACTAAACCCAAATTGAGTTTCTAGAATTCATTTTGCAAATCGAATTGGTCGGAGATGCAAAAGACAATGGAGTTTTCGGTTGAGAGCATCGGCTACAACATTAGCCTTACCAGGATAGTAATGAATGCCAATATTATAGTCTTTAATTAACTCTAGCCATCTCCTTTGCCTGAGATTTAGATTGGTTGGGTGAAGAAATATTTCAGGATTTTATGATCTGTATAGATTTCAAATCGATTGCCAATAAGATAATAATATCTCCGGATTTTCAGAGCGTGAACAACGGCTGCTAACTCCAGATCAAGAGTAGGATAGTTTAGCTCATGCGGCTGAAGGATCAAGATGGCCTAGAGGGGGGTGAATAGGCAATTTTAACAAGTTCTAACTGTTTTAAACAACTTACTAATTTTAACAGAGAGCAACTCACAGCAAAGTATAAAACAGAGTTAAAGCAAATAATGATAACAACGAAAGCAATAAACGAAATGACACAAGAGAGACAAAGATTTATCCCGTGGTTCAGAGCCGCACTCCTAATCCACGTTGAAGCACTTCTTTCGAAGTTCAGCTTCTCCAAAGCTAGTCGCAGTAGCTCTGGCGATCACTCAGGTAACTCTTTCACTACTCCAGTGAGGTGAGTTCCAAACCTCTCACAAATACAATTGCCTTCCACAAACACTTTTGGACAGGTCACACTGTTCACTTCCTCCAAGCTGTCTAGGACCACGAAGATCCAAGAGTAATAAACTTTGCACAAGTTCTGTCTCTTGGTTCACTTGGCAATTCACACAACTAGACACTGACTTGGAGCTAACACACTCGGGGATGTTTGAGAAAATTGAATGTGAAGTTGAAGCACAAACTCCTTTTATGAATGAGAGCTAATTTCAATACCAAATTGTAAGGAGTTCATCTATGTCACAGAGATGGCTCAGAAATGCTTATATAGCCATTTGGAGAGAAAGTAGCCGTTACACTGCCATAAAGAGCTGCTGGACGGTCGATGTCGAAACAACAAAAATATACACGCATAATGGACTAAGCAACAAAGGTTTAGCGACATCGACATGTGTATGATGGACTAGTTTTGAGATGCACGACGGACCAAAAATTTTGGTCCGTTGTACATGGATTTTCATGGAGATCGGTTCGCATACAATCGAGAGATGTATATGTGTGTCGGACCAAATATTTGGTCCGCATACATGGATAAATCAAGTTTTGTCGTATAAAGACACATGTACGCCGGACCAAATTTTTGGTCACCATAAATGGACTTTTCGTAAGATTGGTCTCAAGATAAAGACACATGTACGCCGGACCAAATTTTTGATCCACATACATGAACTTTTCGTAAGATTGGTCTCAAGATAGAGACACATGTACGCTTGACCAAATTTTTGGTCCGTCATACATGGACTTTTCGTAAGATTGATGCCAAAAGACCTTTTTACCAAAGAATTTTTATCCGTGCTTTTTATTTTAGCGAAGGATCAAATATTTAAGCACGAATGTTTGGTCCGATTCCTAAGTAAAATTCTTTTGAAGTTAGAGAATATTTATTTTAGGTTTCAATAAAAGGACATCAAAGATTTAGTGCGCCAAAAGCTTACAAACTAAAGAGTGCTTGACCAAATATTTGGTCTCATTGAGATGGGAAACCAAGACATTTTGGTCCGTCACAGAGGAGTGATTTTTGCATGTATGCTTGACTAAATATATTTGGTCCACATACATAGGCAAACCTTTGGCTATCGATGATTTTCAAAGGAGGTTTTTATCAAGGATATGTGAATATGAAAACAAATATATTTTAGTCCAATGATCGATATTCAAATGGAGTTTTGACGCAGAATAGTTTCAAGGTATGCAACGAATCAAGAAATGGATAGCTAAAATTTGGTCCATTGTACTAAGAGATATAATTTCAAAAAGATATTGACTAAGTGTCTTTTGTTCGAGAGATCTAGTTTTGTTTTTGCTTTACAAACCAAACTATTTCCTTGTGCAAAGTCCTCTTTAGACAACCAAAAAGAAAAGAACCTAGCTATTTGTCTTGAACCATCTCCTAAGCCAAGAACCGAAAAACAACACCTTATTCTTGCTTGTTCAACTCGCTTCATCTTTGAATCTAGCATATGTTCTTCAAAGCTTTGAGAATTATTAACTTAGTCATCAATACCAAAACTATAAAAATATAATAATAAGATTGAGGGGGCCTAGATGCTATCAATCTCCCTTTTGGTAATTGATGACAACATACCTTTATAGTTAATAATATCTCATTTATTCTATAAAACAAAGTTAGCCAAAAGAACTGATCGCAAAATTTATGAATGAATGTGCTCCCTTAATGAATGCACGACCGAATTTTGACAAAATGACATAACAATACTCATAATATTTGTCGAATATGAAGTAAATATCGAGCAGAGTGAAATAAGTATCGAGCACGATATAGGTAAGTGTCAATGAATTAAATCATCGAGCAAGATGTCAAAGCATAATTATCGAGAAATGTTATAAAACAAAGAGTGTATCGAGCATAAACAAACTAAAAGTAACTTAAACAGAGATACAAAAGTATCACACATAAGTCGATACAAACAAGTCTTAAATACTTAACTACTTGTTTTTATATAGTCCAAATTACGTAATAGAACTTGAGAGACTATAGCTAGAAAGTTCTATGGTAAAGAAGATTTTCTCCCCCTTTGGCATCAATAGCCAAAAAGGGTTCCTACTTGCGCCTGGAAAAGACTCTTTTGAACTTGCCTGAGCTGAGCTTTTCCTTGGAGGAGAGACTGGTTTATCGCCAGCAGCTTTCTTGAGCTTGATCTTCCGACTTTGAGACATAGCTTGATCATGCCAACTTGGATAGTTTGGGTCACCGGTCAATCACAAAAGTTGAAGATCCGATCAATTTGATCCAAAGACTCATTCATAGTACGAGTTTCAATAAGTACTTCACCCACAACATATATGCAATCATGTGCCAAACGAGTGTAGTCAAGCAAGGCATCCTTAGTGAATTCCGAAAGATGGTCTAACTGATGTCTCATCCATAACTGATCACTTGTATGTGATGTTCTTGCAGCCTCAACTTGATTTCTCAGTCTTGTGTAATGATCATCCATTTTCTTATTCATATCATACAGCCTGTCCTTTATCAGATTTTGGGTGGTGTCAAGCTGTTGGACATGTTGTCTTAGGTTGTCTTGTTTGCTACTCAGATGATCAAACCTTGACATAACTTCATTTTGAAATTTCATTTGTTCCTCATATCTTAGAGCAGCTGTAGCTTGATCTTCTAAGTATCTTGTTTGGAATCCTCTTTGATCAGCATGATATTGTTGCTCAAAGGTTGAAAACCAAGAAGGTTGAGAGTCAAGACCAAAAATATCTTCTTGTTCTTGCTCAAGATGCTTTTGAGGAGATGAAATAGGATGTGGATACTCAAAGAGACTCGCCATCCAGAATAGTATCCTCCGATCATGTTCAAGGTGAACTGATGATGGGGATAATAGGTTTCAAACTGTTGAGGTATCCTAGATCCTCCTTCCTCATATTCATGGGGCATGCCAGATCCCCTTGCCTCATGCTCATGGGCTTCTGGTCTGAAGGCTTGTTCATCCATGAATCTTGATGCAGCCGCTAACTGTTGAAGGTTATATAACTGTTGTTCTTCATTTAAAGTTCTATCAACTAAACCTGAAAGAACTTGAGTTGCAACCTCATCCATATTCAATGATCCTCTTCCAAGGACTGCTTCTGTTTCTTCTGAAGCAAATTCATGATGGCTTACAGCTTTACCCCCATCACTACTTTGAGCACTAGGCTCTTTGTAATGTCCACTCCTGGCAGGCTCATGAGGACTCTCATAAACATGATGGTGACTGTCATAGGAGGGGATATGACTTCCAAAGGATTGATGCCAGGAGTCACTGCCTTGTGCTTGTGAATATTCTCTCAAGTCGCTTCACAAAGTTATCTTCACTTCAAGATTTAATCCAGCTTCCTTCCTCACCAATACCGGTTCCTCCGTTGATTGGCTTGTGATTTTTGAAGGAAACCAGTGATTCTCGTGTTTTGTCCAAGAGAGATATGCATGTTGTATTTCTTGGGAAAACATTTGAATTCCCTATTCAGCTCATCTTGTGAAATTATCCCCTGTGCCAACAAAACTGTGGTGATTAGTTGAGCAAAAGGCAGAGAACTTCCAAACTTCCTGTAAATGGCTTCTTCCATTTGTCCCAAAAAGTAATCAGCCAAATCAATTGGTTGTCTTGACAGGATTAGATGAAGTAGCCAAGCTTGTATGAGGTCACACCTTCCTTGTAACCAGATTTAGGGTATATAGTGTGCCTGAGTAGAAGCAGAGGCACTTTAGCTTCCTCAGTTAGACATGAGACCCTGTTGGGATTGAAGTCTGCACTAGAAGTATTCTTATAAATGTGCCCAGATATTTGAAGATCTGGCATATCACCACTCAGTCTCCATCTTTGGTGAGGGAACATCTTTTCAAAAATTCTTGTTCGATTTGTCAAAGGACTTGTGGCTCCAATTGCAGACTCAAACTGAGATGATCTGATTTTTCTGATTTTTCCATTTATAGTGAACATGATATACTTCCTTTGTTTGTTCACTAGTAAGGAAGCATAGAATTCCAGAGTTCTTGAGACATTCCAGGGTATAGTCTTGTTTGACATTATGTCACTCGGTCCAGGAGTTGAGTTTATGCACCATATAGTCCAGCTTGAGCCAATTATACTGCTTACTTGATCCCGCCTATATAATCGATGAGATGATAGGCGACATCGACTTTCCTTTTCCATCCTTTCTAAGGTGTAAGCATAGTATATATTTTTGTGTAATAGGGACACAAAGTTTTCACCAAGAGCAGTGTCCGACTCAGAAACCAAATTTTCTCATTTACCAATCTAATCGCTCTTAGTTTCTTGGTGCTCGATCAGCTTAATTCTCACAGCCTAAAACATCAACTTCAAACTACCTCAAGATCTTCCGAGGATGATTCATTGCTTGGCTCATATGTACCGCCCTCGAGGTTGATTCAGAGTCAATTACTTGCTTTCCTTTTCTAGGTGTGAGGTGACTACTTTTCTGCTTGTTCGGCAAAGATTGTGAATATCTTGAATTAATATTGGTCCTTGAGGTCAGACAGAGGATTTGTTTCAGGAGATGACTTAGATACTTTCTGTTTCTTGCTTTTGACTTTATCAATGATCTTTCTAATCAATCCTCTCTTTTCTGGGTTCTTAGACCTCATTTTTATTTCAGACTAAACACTGATTCTTTGCTCAGACTTAGGACCAAATTCTTTTCCATCACAAGACCGATCCTAAACAACACAGAAAGATCTAAAGTCTAAAACTAGGTCTATGGTTGAGACTTGAAGATAACAGGAAAGTTTCAAGAAACTTACTGGTCTTTGGGAGAGATCCTTGCGCAACAAAGATGGATAAACACCGTTGCCAAGATCCGTTTTGGATTTGCTTCGGTGCAGAGGAGAAATTTCTGGCTTAGAAAGGTTTGCGCTAGCAAGGATGTAACAAGGGATGTGCGAGAGTAACTTGAAGGAAGAAGTTACCGCAATGAATACATATGCTAGAGTAAATGGGCCTTGGAAACTGATACCTTTAACTGTAGTAGTTGAAAAGGAACAATGCTCGCAAGGGTAGTGGGACCTCCTTTGAAATCAGCTTGAGCAAGCACAGAGAGTCCCACAAGCAAGGTCAGTTAGCAATGGGTAAGACCTAAAGCAATAGATAAGATATTGAACATATTTTGAAATCTTGAGAGAATAAGAAGGAATTTTATTTAAACTGATATAATTCATTTGTATTTAGATAAGAATCGATTTAGAAACATTTGATCATGTGGCGATTTGATTTAAACAGAGTTAGACAGTTTACTAATTGGGTCGGACCAAGTTGATTTAGACTCAACCTGACCAGCTTTTAGTCCGTTGTAGAGGAGTTTTGGTCTTGCATGGTGTTAAGACCAAAACTTCCATTAGCGACGGACCAAAAATTTAGTCCGCGGGCATTGATAATTTGCTTGAGATTGGTCCGATACAAGTAGGAACTCAGAACTTTATTTAAGTTGTTCTCAGTCTGCACAACACCTATGTTTCTGAAGATTTTGAAAATAAGAGATATATCTAAGATTAGCAACCAAAACCATACAACACAAAAATTAAGCTTTCAAGGAAAGTTTGAGTTTGATATCCAAATGAGCTTAAGTATTTTCTCAAACTAAGCTCACCTGAAAAGCTCAAGCACTTTAATGTGGACATTTTGCTGAAGAAGTCAGATGATGACTTAATTTCTTTATTTTTGATTGGATAAGAATGAGCATAGAAAGGTAAGTTTTATAGCAGCATTTTTATTAAAAAAACTTATTCAAAGAGTCATTTTAACTTGAAATCATCACTTTTGAATTTATCCACACCGTTAGTCGAATCTGAGCTATCGACAAGAGCAACAGATGATATTAACACGAAGTGTTGTGCGACTAGACGGTCAGTATTTTATGATGTACGGATATGAATAATCATTCAATTTAGAAAACATGAGAGAAAAAGAAAAAATTCAACGAGCATCTCGTAACATCATATCTTTATTTATATATAACATCCTACCATCATGTTTGGGAAGGGCGTAACAAGACAAGAACTTAAGTTTCGCTTTCACGACGCGCCTCTAGAGCTCTATGAGCGCTTCCCTAGCCTTGGAGAGAACGGGGAAGGCTTCAAGAAAGGCGTCTACGGCGGCATGATCGCGGGCGACAGCCCTCTCCTCTTCTACTTCTGCCAATGCGCGAACATAGTCCTTCCAGAGCTCTGCAAGCTCTGGGCTGTCCCACTCTTCCTCCTAAGATCTCTTTGGCATGAGGAAGATCACTGTTGGGAGCCTTTAAGAGAAAAACTAAACCAGAGGGATATCATTTTCAGAAACCAAGTTCAGTTTTTATAGCAGTTGCAAATAAGATGCAGTAAAAGCATCGGAATCCGAGAGGGTTTCGAAATCAGAGAAGTTTCGAAAAATAGGGAGTTACAGAGATCGAAGAGGTTTTCAGAAAATCACACAAAGATGGGGTAAGAAATCAAGGGCTATGAACATATAGCGAGCAAACTTGCTCTCCTTGAATCAGATATTATCGAGCAATATTTGAACAAGAAATAATATTGAGTTCATTTCTTAATTTTGAAAATTTGGCCTCATCAAGCGGTTTGGTGAAAATATCACCAATTGGTCCTCGCCTACATAACTAAGCATAATATTTCCTTTAGCAACATGATCACGAATAAAGTGATGTCAATTTCAATATTCTTAGTTCGAATGTTGGACCGGATTGTTTGCTATTTTCATCGCACTTTCATTATCGTGATAGCAGAGGCACATTATCAAATTTTATACCAAAATCTAAAAATGTTTGTTTGATGAATAAAATTTGAGCACAACAACTTCCCGCAGCCACATATTCGCTTCGCAAAGGAAAGTGCTACCGAATTTTGCTTTTAGAACACCAAGAAACTAAAGATCTTCCAAGCAAATGACATCCCCGAGGTGCTCTTACGGTCAATCTTGCATCCGCATAATCGTAATCAATAGCCAAGAAGCTCAAAAGGAGCACCTTTAGGGTACCATAAACCTATATCAGAGTAAACTTAAGATATCTAAATATTCTTTTCACAAAGACTTAAGTGAATTTCTTTAGAGCAGCTTGAAATCTAGCACACATACACACACTAAACATGATATCGTGCCTAGATGTCACAAGTATAGTAAAGAGCATATCATGGATCTAAAAGCTTTTGATCAACAGATTTACCTCCCACATCTTGGTCAAGATGTGTATTAGTAGCCATGGGAGTCTTTATAATCTTGCATTCTTCCATTTTGAAGCGCTTGAGGAGATCCTTAGTATATTTTTCTTGTGAGATAAAAGTTCCTTCCTTCAATTGCTTGATTTGAAATCCAAAGAATGACAGCCTCAATCATAGACATCTCAATTCTTTGGCCATCATGTCACCAAATTCTTTACAAAGAGAAATATTAGTACACCAAAGATAATATCATCTACATATATTTGACAAATCATTAATGTTCCATTGATGTCTTTTAAAAACAATGTTGGATCAACTTTTCCAGCTTTGAAGTTCTTATTGAGTAGAAAATCTCTAAGACGCTCATACCAAGCTCGGGAGCTTGTTTTAGACCATAGAGTGCCTTAGATAATTTATACACATGATTTGGCAAGTTTGGGTCTTCAAAACTGTGTGTTTGTTCAACATAAACAGTGTCATCAATGAATCCATTTAGAAATGCACTGCTTACATACATTTGAAACAAAGTGATATTAAAATGAGTAGCAAAGGCAAGAAGAAACCGAATAGCTTCAAGACGTACATCGGGCATAAGTCTCTCCATAGTCCAAATTCTTCTACTTGAGTAAATCATTGAGCAACAAGTCCGGCTTTATTCCTTATTACCACTCCATTTTCATCTTGCTTATTTTCAACACCCATTTTGTACCAATAACATTGTGATCCTTTGGGCGATTTGTTAAGCTCCGCACTTTGTTTCTTTCAAAATTGTTAAGTTCTTCTTCCATAGCAATTATCCAATCAAGATCTTCTAGAGCTTCTTCCATCGCTTTAGGTTCAATACACGAGACAAAAGAGTAATGTTCACAAAAAGAAGCTTGTCCGATACTAACGAATACTTATAACAGGGTACCCTAACGCCCAAGTGACGAGCAAAGGCCTCAAGCATAATTCAAGCCCAACAGCCGCTCCCGCCCGCCATCGACCAAAGTACCTGCAAGGCCACACAAGACACCCTTTCCGACCGATCGGGAGGTATCTCCGACTGTGCCGTGGCTCCCGACTTCGCAGCGGACGGACCCCGACCGACCAGGCCGTGGCTCCCGACCGCAGCGGACGGACCCCGACCGACTAGGCAGGCTCCCGACCCCGCAGCGGACGGATCCCCACTCCGATCGACCAAGGTGACCTCCGCCAAGGGCTGCGGTCGGCCCCCACCGGTCCGCAGCCACGCGTCCTACGAATGGGGTCAATCGGCGGATCAGACGAAAAAGGTGGCCCTTTCCAAGATGGTTTAATGGCGCCGGTCAAGCTTCCGGTCCCATCGAACCGGTCACGACAAGACGAAGACACGCCCTCCCGAGGCAAGACCCACGCCATGCACAAAGAATGTCAAGACTCGTAAGGTTCACAGAGGGTGTACGCTGCTTCCGTGAAAATACCTAACCACCCCGACCAACGAGACTACCGACCCAGCGTGGGCAAGACGAGCGCGACCAATCGATGTAACAAAGGACCAAGCTTTTAGCATAGGTCACCTCGCCTTCCCCGCCTCGATGTAACTCATTGTCGGGACCCGGATTTGCAAACCAAACCCTCTCGTATATCGTGACTAGTCCAAGATCACGCTTAGTGCACACAAAGGGAAACATAGATGAAATATCATTCCATACAACGAATTAACTAAGAAGAAGCAATTTATTATTGAATAAAGCAAACGACCTTATGGTCAATGTTTACACCATTATGCCTTAAGGGCTTAAGAAACAAATACTATTGCAATGAAAAGATAACTTGAGCTATCTGACATGCCACGTGCAATCGTCTGGGAACGCCTTCCTAATCCACGTAGTCTTCATAGAATTCCTCCTCATGATATTCATTATCTCCTCAAGAGTCGATCAACAAGGGCATAAAGCCGTGAGTACAAAGGTACTCAAGAAGTCGTAGGGAATGATGCAATATATTTATGCACGGCTTGACAAGGATGGCTATATAGTTCATTTGCGTAAAGCAATAACTTGAATTGAAATACAAGAAATAGATTGAAAGCATATTTATGAAAAGATAAATAAATAATCGATAGATCAATGATATACAACAAAACAACAAAGTGAACTCCTGCTCACATCCCAACAATTCCACATTCCACATTTTATGAAACACTCTATACCCCGTGTGAAATTCCTGCTTGTCCATGATCATGACGCGCTATTCGAATAGTTTTACACTCAGAGGTTGTACAACTTTACCCACAAGACATGAACATCTCTTTGCGCAATCGATAATAACACACCGCTTTGGTGTGTCGCAGAGATATCATGACAAAGCCTTTACAATGCATCGCCTAAACTCTCAGATCGCTCGCTAAGGTTTCGCCCCATAGGGCCCCTCTTGCGCCTTGTGAGTCTACCCGCCCATCCCGAACCCACACCACCATTGCCGAGACTCAAGGTTAGACATTGCAAAATAATCAACTAGGTCTGTCCCATACTGCATATGTGGTAGTACGGTTAGGCCCAGTTCAATGGCGCACAAGATTAAGTCCTTAATTGTCTCAGGCAAGACATCCACATCCCAATGTGCTAGAAAGCACCCCCTTTACTTCACGATCACTTGCCCGAGGGAAAACAATTCGTTCAACCAAGACCAATGGCAAACCCCGCCATGGTACAACAAATTTTACAACAGTGGCTAACGGCCACGATTCAATATCTCATTAAGTCAAGATTAACATTATTCAACAGGTGATATGAATCCCAATGTATATCTGAGCATGTCTAAACATAGCTACGATAACCCAATGTTGGCGTAATAAATATGTCCCAACCTAGGTCTAACAATGGATACATGGCATACAATTAATCAAGGTGGCATAATGTCAAGCTAGGTATACATCTACTCCCATTAAATAAGCATTGATACACAAAGTAGCATGCAATTGTATAAAACAAATTATTTTGCAAACATAGGATCAATATGATCAAAGGTTACGACTTGCCTTGCTGATCTAGTGCTGAATCTTGGTCTTCGAAGTCTTCGTCGCTCCCGGAATTAGCGCTCACCGAAAAGAAGCAACGAAACCAAATAAATACAAAACAGAGACTCAAACAAGCTCAAAACTGAAAATAAATGGCTCTGGAAGATAGATCTTGATTTTACAAAAATTTAGAAACTTGAATCGCCTCAATCGGAGTTCGTACGAGCGAGAACGGGCCTCCGAAAGATTAAATTCAGAGAAAATACAGAAAATCAGAATTTCTGGATTTATTTTTGTACGGAAAAGAATTTATTGCGCAATCACCGACGCCATCGGGTTCATGGTGGATGGGTCCACGGTGCTGCGCGGTTCACCGCGGCACCCGCGACGGCCGACGCTACGACGCTGGCTCACCGACGCAATGGCCGACGAAGCGCCACGCGGCGCAGATCCGAGAGAGGGCCGACGGACGGCCGAGGAGTGGCGCAGCGGCCGGAGGTGACGCGGCACGATCCGGTGTGCATCGACTGGCGATCGGACGGCGGGGACGCAAGAGCTCGGCCGACAGAGACGTGGCGCGATCGAGACGCACGCAGCGACGGACGGCCGGGTTGGGCGAAGAAGAACGGCGGCGAGGTTTTACTCGACACGGGGAAGAAGACGAGGCCGGCGGCGGAGGAGAGCCGGATCGGGCGCGGGGCAAGGCGGAACGAGGAGAGGACGACGCGGGCAATGCGGAGAGACCGACGGCGGCGGCGGAGAGGCACCGTGACAACGGAAAAGACGGCGGAAGGGCTCGCACGGCGGAGATCAACGGCGAAGCTCGCGCGCGCGACGGCGAGGCCTCGGAGGAGAGAGAGGGCAACGGAGCGGCGCGAGGGGATCTCGAGACGCGCGCACGGGCTTTTATAGCCTAGGGAGGCGTGCCCGACGAGGAAACCGAGAGGGCGGCGTGCGGCGGCAGGACTCCGAGTCGGCGGCGGCGGCTAGGGTTTCATGGCGCGACGGCCACCGGGCCGAGGCGGGCGAGCGGGCGGGCGGCTACCGGGCCGAGGCGGGCAGCCAAGGGAGGCGGTTAAGCGTGCCGGGAAAATGGGTTGGGCCACAGAGGTTTCGCCCAAGGGCTTTTAGAAATTAAAACATTTTCCGATTTAAGAAAATCCGAAATTCAAATAAAATCAAATAAAATCAAATAAATAGCAAATAAATTCAGAAAAATCCCCAAAATAAAAATGGAGCACAAGGAACCCAACTAAAACTGAAATTCTGATTTTGATGAATAGTTTAGTCAAATTAAATCCTTTCATTTATGGAAAATTCAAATTAAGCTAGAGTTAATTCAAGAAAATGCAAATGGTTTATTTTTGAATTCAAACATTCCAAAACTCAAATTTTGGGATGTTACACCGCCCTTCCCATCAGATAAAGGAGGCAGAACCCGGGAAGGGAGGACACTTCAGAGAGAACTCTTCTCGCTAAGTTCTTTAGCACTCTAGCGCTAAGGCTCCCAACTCGCTTGTAAACTCAGGCAACACCCCGCATCGAAGGCAATACAATACCGCCACACGAATCGAGTAGGGACTTTCGGTCCGAACCAAGATACACCTTGGGCTTCCGAGTCTAACCATTCAGGAGAGGGACGCGCGCCCTTAGACTTACAAATTTACTTGCCGGTGCTCAAACGCCGGCAGCTTGGCGCGCTGTAGGGGCCTTCGCGCTTTCATCACCATCTCCGATCCCGCTTGCCTCCTCGATGGCATCTTTCACCGCGACGCATGATCGCGCTGGGAGCCGATCCGCTCGGCCTCAACTTTGCCGCCACTCGGCGGGAGGGCTTGCGCCGCCCCGCCGCCCCCGAGGCCTGCGCGCCGCCAAAGCCTGGTGCCATCTCCGCGACTCGCCAAACTCGCTTGGGGCACCCTACAGCCCCGGCCGGTCCGAGGAGCGCCCGCCACTCGGGCGAAGCTCCTGTGGGCCCGGCAGTGACCGTGTCACCCTCGCAGCTCACAACTTGTGGCGATGGTCGGCTACATGCCGCCTCCATCCACGAGCCGCCGGAAGACTCTTCCACCACGACTCTAGCTCCGACACGGAGTACCGCCGCAGCAGCACTCGTGAGTGCAACATGGCGGCACGGCCGACTTAACCATAACCCATGGCTACAGTGGGCCCCCATCCGCGCACTAAGGCGAGGAGGAGGAATACCAACATGAAGGCAGTTGAACGCGCCAAGCTCGCCAAGGCCGAACTCAAATGACAAGCACAAGAGCTAGAGGAGCGAAGGGTCGAGCTCGACCACCTGTGCCAACTCAAGGTGATGAGTCCGAGCCCCAAAGTGCATCTAGTCACTTATGTTATTTTGGTGATTAATGACAAACACTCATAATGACAATCTATGCAATTAAGTAAATGCTTAACTTAGTGCTTAACAAATGACAAACCTCTAATATGGTTATATTGCTATGAGACTAACTTGTTATTGCCTAGTTGAGTATCGCCTCATCTATTTAGAGGAAAATCAAGTAGGATGGTTAAGCAAAGATAAGGTATGCAATTTTGATATCTATTCTATATTTGTTATTGCATTCCTTTTGTGCAAATGCATAGTGAACTCCAAGTAGCATATTGATTATATATATGCACATTGGTTCATGTCATATTTATTTGTGCATATATATTCATTTGAGTTCATTATGTGCTTTGTTTTTAGTATGCATGTATTAACTAGAGTTAAACTTCAGATTGCTATAGATTGACTTGGTGCATGCATGTCTTAGTTGTGTATCTTCTCATGCACTTCTCTTGGTGAAGTTTAATCTAGAGTTGGATCACATATTTACTCTTATTCCAAATATTATTTGCACATGTACAATTCGTGTACATTCTATCATGTGCTTCATTTAAGTAAAGACTGTGATCCTTGCCATGATTTAATTGATTCATCATATTGGCAATTATCTCTAGTGCATATAGATCAATTACATATTCATCATGATGTACTTAGTAGAGAACATTTCTTATGTCAAGTGTTTCCAGTTATGTTGTGCTTCTTTTATGAAACACTTGTTGTAATCAATTGCTCACAAATATCAACTTGTTCATATCTATTGAGCTTTTGGGACTAATGTGTTTCATGAGTAGTTTGGAAAGAATTAGGTCCCGTCTGTATGATGACCAAGGTATCTTGGAGGATGATCATTGTCGAGGTCAACAAGACGGCGGTGTCACCAAGAGTTGAGGACTAAGTCAAGAGCGACTTGGCGTGGAGATCGCCAGAGAGGATGATCAAGTCAAGGTTGATAGGACGAGAGTCTCATGAGGTGAATCGAGTCGAGTTGGACAAGGCGAAGATGTCATCAATTATATGGTGAAGGTCTTCATGCATCGACATCAAGAAAGAAGACGGCAAGTGACTATTTCTAGACTTATATTATCTTTGATTTATTTTGAGTCTAAGGATTGCCGTACTATTAAGAGGGATGCGATGTCGAATGACTTTAGATGTGTCAAGTGCTCAAGTGATCCATCCTTGTGAATCTTAGAAAGAGAGTGGTGTTGGTAGTGCCGAAAGTGAGGGTTGTAGGTCTCTCTTGATTTCTTTGTGAAATCTGTATTTATCCTTTGAGTTTTGGGTAGTGAGACCTTGTTAGTTGTGTAGCCCTCGTTCTTAGCTTTCAATAGAGTCCAAAATCACTGAAATCGAGTCCGGAGGAAAAGTTATGCTCGTTTTGCTGGCTGGCTAGTGCAATCCGGAGTATCCGGATATTCAATCCGACATTCCGGGTTGACACCTCGGTGGCTGCTCTCACCAATCCGAGTATCCGGGTTTTTTCCGAGTCTCCGGTTGTGGGCAGCTGTTTCCAACGGCTAGTTTTTTGGGACCTCTATTTAAAGCCCCTTCTTCCCACTTCAAAGAGGCTGTGTTCCCATTGATTAGAGGTGCTATACCCTTGTTCTTGAGCCCCAAAACACCTCTTTACCCTTAGATCTAAGTGATCCCTTGGTGAGAAGGGTTGGGAAGAGTTTGAGGAGTGAGGTGCTAGGTTGAGTGAGATTTGAGTTGTTTGAGCACTTGATTTCATCTCCAAGCTTGTTCTTCGTGAGCATTTGTTACTCTTGGAGGTTGAGGACTCCTAGACGGCTAGGAGGTCGCCACGAGCCACCGGAGCTTTGTGTGGTTGGCCGTGGAAGTTTGTGAAGGCCGGTTCCGCCTCCGTAAGGGAAGGAATCAAAGGAGTGAAGACCGCGAGTGCATTTGTGCAACACCGGAGGAAGAGGGTTGAAAGAGACCCTGCTCAAGTGTGATCGAGCCGCCTCAACGGAGACGAGGATCCTCAAGGATCCGAACTTCGGTGAAAATCATCGCTCCAAGTTTGCTTCTTACTCATGCTTTAGTATTTGATTTTGAATCTTGAAATTGCCCGATCTACTCTTTTGTTGTGTTTGGCTCCAGATCTACAATTTCCTGTGCACTGATAGCTTTTAGATCTTTTGTATTCAAGTAGATTGTTGAAAATTGCAGGATTTAAAATCTCATTTCGAGGTCTTAAACCGAGTATCCGACTTCAACCCGGATAGTCCGGATATTTCGAGTATCCGAGATAAGTCCCGACACTCTACCGAGTCCTCGGATCCAATCCGAGTATCCGACTCGTAACCCGGACAGTCCGGATATTTCTGAGTATCCGGATAAAAATCCTTGACACTCCGGACTTAGACCCTGAGATTTTATTTAGCTGCAAATTTTTATTCCGCTGCATTTAGTGTTAAATATTTTAATTCGCCTATTCACCCCTCTAGGCGACATCCCCGCCCTTTCAATTGGTATCGAGCAAGGTCTCTCCTTTATTAGACTTAACCGCCTAGAGAGTAAAGGATGTCGACTAGAGGATTAGTGCACTCACATAATCCACTTGTGCTAGATGGCACAAATTATGCTTCATGGAAATTAATTATGACTTCTCATTTTAAATCCATGAGCCCCAAATATGGTGGATCGAGATGTCGGCTTTTCCTCTCCATTGAATGAAGTTACTCCAACCAAGGAGAGAGGAAATGCCTACATCTCGACGCTCAAGCTACTAATGTTTTATTTTGTGTTGTGAGCAATGAAATCTTTGATAGAATATGCAATCTCAAGAGCGCCATGAAATGTGGATAAAGCTTCAAGAACTATTTGAATCATCCACTTCTATTGAGGATTGCATTAAGGAAGAGATGTCGGGGATGAAACATCAAGCTCCACCTCAAGCTCAAGTGATGAAGAACCGACATCTCCATCAACCTCAACCTCCGCCTCAAGTGACGATGAAGATGCTCTTCCATCACAAACCGCTGCTTCATGGCGAAAGGTAAGAATGAGGTAAGTGACGATGATGACGATGATGAGCTCACTTATAATGAACTTATGAATTTGCTTGAGGAGCTCAATAAATGTCTTGGAAAGGAGAAAAGAAATATAAAATTTTGAAGCTTGAACATGAATCACTTCAAAATGATTATAATATGCTTCAAGAAAATCATGAATCCTCCTTCTCAAAGAAATTCATAAGCCTAAGGTGGATATAGGCATCTCATGTGATTTAATTGATGAAATGTCTTGCTTAAATGTTAATCCTAATATTTCATCAAAATTTGACATATCCACCTCTTGCAATGATTTACCTTGTTGCTCAAATTCAAATGTTTCCACTTCCTCTATGCATATTGAGACTAACCTTGCAGAGGAAAATAAGAAGCTCAAGGCCCAAGTCATTAGATTAGAAAATGACTTGAAGAAGTGCGTAAAGGGAAAAGCCGTTCTCGACGAGATCTTGAGCAAGCCAAGGGCGCCTCAAGATAAGCGAGGACTCGGCTACATCTCCAAGAGGGAGACTAGCAAGATGAGGCACAATGCAAGTCACACGAAAACTATCAAGTGCTTTGCTTGCAACAAGAAGGGACACGCCGCCTGCAGTGCCCTAATAAAGTGGAGATCAAGCCACAACCATCAACAATGAGGCAAACCGCAAAGAGCAAGTCAAGAAAAAGAGACGCCAAAGCCTACTTGCTACAATTGTCGGAAAAAGGACACATCGGTAAGGATTGTCCTAAAGGTATCATTCCTAAGCCTATTATTGTCAATGATCATCATTCACTTAGGAAGGACAAATATGGTAATGTGTTTACCAAGTTTGTCAATTCTCCTAATACCATGCAAAATAATGACAATCAATTGCTTAGGAGATATAAATCTAGAAATGTGTTTGCTCAAATGCTAGATTTCCTAAGACCAAGAAAATCATGTTGATCATGTGCTTAGGAAAATAACGATAGCAAAGCATTTGCTAGATGTGCTAGATCCTCTAAGCCAATGCATAATTTCAATTATCATATGCTTAGAAGAGATCAAACTAGAAATGGTTTTGCAAACTATCATTGCCCTCCTAAGCCTTTTCATAAAAATGCCAATCATTTGCCTAGGAGGAATAATTATTGCAAACTTATTTCTAATTATGTTAGTCAATTCAATAATATCCAAATTAGGACCATTTGGGTTCCAAAATCTATTGTGACTAACATTGTTGGACCCAACAAGGATTGGGTACAAAACCGCCTAAAAGATTTTTAGGCAATATGAGATGGATTGGACGTTTGGCTTGTTCAAAAGGAGAAGATGACTTAATCATTTGCAAAATGGAGCCAAGCATGAGGATGATCACTTCAATCTTGAGCCAATGTCATCTCGGTAACAAGTATCTAATTTGATTACTAGTTAGCTTATAGCCTTGTGTAGGTTATATTGCATTATTCATGAAAATCAATTTAGATTGCTTGTTATATGCTTGCTCATGCTTATTAGTTGTTTTAATTGCAATCTTGAGTAAGTTTGGGATAGTGGCACATTAAGGGGAGTGTTAATTCATATCCATGTATATTGCATCCCTACATGTGCCCATATTTATATAAGTGCTAACATATATTTTCAAAATCAAGCCATTTAGCCAAAAGTCAAAATTTTGTATACTATTAGTATTCTTGTGAAAACTAATTGCAAAATGTATACAAATGCACTTGAAACGTTTTTCAAAGGGTTTTGGCTTCAAAAAATCTATTTTACAAAGAAAATGAGTTTCATGCCCAAAATCAAGTTTCTAGTATCTTGTTTTGGATTTAAACTTATAATTTTCATAGAATTAAATGTAAAAGGATTTTGAAAATAATTCCAAAAGGAAAAAGCTAGTGTTGGTCATTCTTAACAACTTTCGTGTTCAAATGATTTTCAAAAGACCAACTAATCAAAAGTTATTTGATTTTGAAACTCACCTAAAACTATACTTGACCCAAAATGGTCATACTATTGCACTTTGTGAGTTTCTTCATTTGGACTAGATCTTGTATAGTATCTCAGTTCAAAATGATATTTAAGACTCATACACAAAATTCAAATCTCTATATCTCATCTTATTCTTCATTTGAATCTTGTGTTGAAATATTTGACTTTGTTTTACAAATAGGTATTTCAAAAGGACCATTTAGGTCAAAAGTCAAAATTCATATTTAAAAGGCCCAAATTTGTGAAGAGCTTTATAAAAGTATTCTATTATGTATCTCAATGTTTTACAAGCTCTCAAAATAAAAATATATTGAAATCAATTTAGCCCGAAAAGTTTTGGTTTGAATTAAAATAGCTTGTTTAAGCATATTGCTCAAATCTTAGCATTCAAGTTGGATTTCATTACAAATCTTTGCTAGAAACCATCTCGATAATCAATTCTAAGCCATGGAAATTGAAATTGCATGAAATCCGAATTGAGTTGTATTTTGAGGCTTTTTATGAAAAACTATTTCCTATTTAACTTGCTTCAAAAAGGGTTAAAAGCAAAATATTTGTTTGAAATGCAAAATCTTATGAAAATAGTCTTCTAAAATGTTTTCAAATGTATTTCAAATGTTTTCAAGTATCTAACCCTTGGTTAGAAGCTAAAAGTCAAACTTTGGTCTAAAAAGGATCTTTGTGATCTTGCTTTTGCATTTAACTTCAATTTTTTCTAAAGCAATATCTATTTGGAGTTTGAAAAGTGGTCAATACAAAACTCATAGGGTTGGTCATTTTAAGCATTTCTTTAGTTCAAAGTTTTTCCAAATGACCAACTGCTCAAAAGTTATAGCCATTTGAATTTGGCCAAAATCATCCATTTGACCCAAAATGACCCGTTGTTGCATTTTGTGGATTTCGCTATTTGAATTTGATTTCTTTGTATATCTTGGATTGAAATAGTATTTCTAACTCATACAAAGCTATGAAAGTTCAAATCTCCATAAATTTCAATCCGGAATTCATTTTGAGCATTTGGTGAAAATTCAATTTCTTTTCAAACTTACAAAGCGCATTTTGCCATATGTTTTGAACGAAAATCCTTTTAATGAAATTCTTTTGGGAAACCTTCTAAAGAGTCCAATGTTTATTTCTGAAAAGTTTCAAATCATTTGGACTCAATTTGAAAAAGTTTTGACTTTTCTTTTCTTTGAGTAAAAATCATGCCTTCAAAGCAAAATTTGGCATATCTTTTGATTGAGACTCCTTTTGGAAAATTATTTTTGTAAAAGTTTCTTAGGAGTCTAAAGAATGTTTATGAACAATTTCAAGTAATTTCAACTTAATTTGAAATAGTTATGCCTTTTTCTCTCTTTCGATCTTATTAGGCATACTCTTGCATTAAGTTGGATTTTACGATTTGAATGGATTTGATTATGCAAATAGGCTTATAAACATCTCTCTAAATCATATAAAGCCATATAAGTGCATATTACCAATCAAAACTCATTTGGTTCCATTTTGAGGATTTGGTGAAAATCTTAATCTTTTATGTGTTTCATATGCATCTTTCATCATATTTCTAAATGAAATTTATTTATTGAAAATCCTTGTTGGAAAACCTTCTCTCACATATGGAGTTCATATCTGAAAATTCTCAAATTTATTTGAACTCATTTGCAAGATTGTTGACTTTATTTGACTTAGTGTCAAAACTAAACCTCCAATGCTTCTAATGACCTATTTTTGATTGGAGAGTGATATTTGAGAAAATCCTTTTGGAAAAAGTCTCTTGGATGTTCATGGATCATTTCCGCAAAATCTTATGGCTATTGGACTTTATTTGATCAAGATTTGATCCAAATTCAAAATGTTCAGTTTTAGGATGAAACTGAACAACCCGGAGTATCCGGGTGATCTATCCGGAGTATCCGGATTATCCGGACACTCCGGATCAAAAACACCGAGTATCCGGTTGTATTGCTCGCCCAAATTCTTAAATTGCAATCTCTTGTTCATCCCATTCTTTGGGTTTTTCCTTTGCTCAAATGAATGTTTGGTCTTCATAGCCCTCAAGAGAATTTTGAGACGGATCTGTTCCTGTTGATGATTTTTGCATTTGAGCAATGGTTTAAAAGCTATAATCGATTTTGTGCTGCTATTTGCATCTTTTTGAGATTTTAAGAGTTTTAAATTGGAATCTTGGCAAGCCTTTCAAGATGAAAACTAAGTGAACTTATTCATTGCTCCAAGATTCAAAGTGGAGCATATCTATTTAAGTTTTCATTCCAATGAAAGTGCATCTTTTGGCTAAGTTCTTTGGAAATTGGATTTAATTGTATCTTAGCCTCAAAATGTTTCCTCTCTTGCATAACTCGGAGTTTATTATGGAAAAGAGAAAATTTCCCTCGTAAGCTCAAGAGTGAGTTTGAATGTGTTTCACCCATTGTCTCTCTTACAAGTGGATGTCAAGATTAAATTTGAATGAGTTTCAAATATTTTCATTATAAGGTGATGTAATAAAATCTTTAATTGATATCTTGAATTGTTTTAAATTGCATGCAAAGAGTATTGTCTTGTATATCATATATATCATGCATGTTGTACTTAGACATTATCAAACTAACTTGGGTCAAATTAAAAGATATTTGTTCCGTAAATCGTGTGCTTGTCTATTGATGTTCAAGGTATTGGAAAAGGGTCATCTTCGACGGTGGATGAAGGAAATGGAGAGGAGCTCCATAGTACGAGGGATCTAAGACCGGCGCGTGATCATGACCAATTCGAACATGCGTGGACAAGAATCGCAAAGGGACGTGTTTCTTTTCTGACCATATTCAATAATGTCTGTGCACACCATTATGGTAAATTGTGTTATTCTAAATGGTGTTGTATCTTTCAATTGGTATGATTAATTGGTATCTTTCAAGAGGTATCCTCTAATCCTAAATTGTTTTGAAGTGTCATCTAACTTGCATTTGGTATTATCAAGAAGTAAAAGGTACATATGGGTGACACATTGCAAAGAGGTATACCCTTGATAAGTTTATCAAATTCTTGATCATGAAAGTGCATCTTACTTATACAATTTTGATTCATGATCTTGTATACATCTTGTGATCATATAAGCAATTTCTTCTTGTGTAATCTTCTTTATATGATCTTAATTGTTAGAATTTAATTTGATCATGAGCATGTACTTAAATTATATAAATTTGCTATATGATCTTGATGTTTAAAGAATAAATCTTCTCCATGTGAAATCATATTGGTGTGTCATGTTTAAGCATCACTTATATCCTGTGAATCATGACTTCTTTAATTTGGTATAACTAGAGAAATCTATTACCTAAATCTTGGAAATAATTGGTATCATATCTTACCTAGATTTAGGGGGAGCTTAATATTATTGTCCTATTACTAGCTCCTTATCTTTATTTTATTTTCTCCCTAATCTTTTTATTGAGTATGCAATCAAAGGGGAGAACAGATTTTATTGAATAAGCAATAAGAATCTTTTAAGCACCTTTTTGTGATTAATGACAAAAGGGGGAGAATTTATGGATTTATCAATTGTTCCCTAATCGATTGACAAAAAGGGATGATTTGTAAGTATGATCTCTTACTGTTTCTTCATGCTTGTTTTAATGCTAAAATATCTTAATATTGTCATTTGGTGCAATTGATAATAAGTTTGTCATAAATCACCAAAAAGGGGGAGATTGAAAGTGCATCTAGTTACTTATGTTATTTTGGTGATTAATGACAAACACTCATAATGACAATCTATGCAATTAAGTAAATGCTTAACTTAGTGCTTAACAAATGACAAACCTCTAATATGATTATATTGCTATGAGACTAACTTGTTATTGCCTAGTTGAGTATCGCCTCATCTATTTAGAGGAAAATCAAGTAGGATGGTTAAGCAAAGATAAGGTATGCAATTTTGATATCTATTCTATATTTGTTATTGCATTCCTTTTGTGCAAATGCATAGTGAACTCCAAGTAGCATATTGATTATATATATGCACATTGGTTCATGTCATATTTATTTGTGCATATATATTCATTTGAGTTCATTATGTGCTTTGTTTTTAGTATGCATGTATTAACTAGAGTTAAACTTCAGTATTGCTATAGATTGACTTGGTGCATGCATGTCTTAGTTGTGTATCTTCTCATGCACTTCTCTTGGTGAAGTTTAATCTAGAGTTGGATCACATATTTACTCTTATTCCAAATATTATTTGCACATGTACAATTCGTGTACATTCTATCATGTGCTTCATTTAAGTAAAGACTGTGATCCTTGCCATGATTTAATTGATTCATCATATTGGCAATTATCTCTAGTGCATATAGATCAATTACATATTCATCATGATGTACTTAGTAGAGAACATTTCTTATGTCAAGTGTTTCCAGTTATGTTGTGCTTCTTTTATGAAACACTTGTTGTAATCAATTGCTCACAAATATCAACTTGTTCATATCTATTGAGCTTTTGGGACTAATGTGTTTCATGAGTAGTTTGGAAAGAATTAGGTCCCGTCAGGTATGATGACCAAGGTATCTTGGAGGATGATCATTGTCGAGGTCAACAAGACGGCGGTGTCACCAAGAGTTGAGGACTAAGTCAAGAGCGACTTGGCGTGGAGATCGCCAGAGAGGATGATCAAGTCAAGGTTGATAGGACGAGAGTCTCATGAGGTGAATCGAGTCGAGTTGGACAAGGCGAAGATGTCATCAATTATATGGTGAAGGTCTTCATGCATCGACATCAAGAAAGAAGACGGCAAGTGACTATTTCTAGACTTATATTATCTTTGATTTATTTTGAGTCTAAGGATTGCCGTACTATTAAGAGGGATGCGATGTCGAATGACTTTTAGATGTGTCAAGTGCTCAAGTGATCCATCCTTGTGAATCTTAGAAAGAGAGTGGTGTTGGTAGTGCCGAAAGTGAGGGTTGTAGGTCTCTCTTGATTTCTTTGTGAAATCTGTATTTATCCTTTGAGTTTTGGGTAGTGAGACCTTGTTAGTTGTGTAGCCCTCGTTCTTAGCTTTCAATAGAGTCCAAAATCACTGAAATCGAGTCCGGAGTGAAAAGTTATGCTCGTTGGTCTGGCTGGCAGTGTAATCCGGAGTATCCGGATATTCAATCCGACATTCGGGTTGACACCCTCGGTGGCTGCTCTCACCAATCCGAGTATCCGGGTTTTTTCCGGAGTCTCCGGGTTGTGGGCAGCTGTTTCCAACGGCTAGTTTTTTTGGGACCTCTATTTAAAGCCCCCTTCTTCCCCACTTCAAAGAGGCTGTGTTCCCATTGATTAGAGGTGCTATACCCTTGTTCTTGAGCCCCCAAAACACCTCTTTACCCTTAGATCTAAGTGATCCCCTTGGTGAGAAGGGTTGGGAAGAGTTTGAGGAGTGAGGTGCTAGGTTGAGTGAGATTTGAGTTGTTTGAGCACTTGATTTCATCTCCAAGCTTGTTCTTCGTGAGCATTTGTTACTCTTGGAGGTTGAGGACTCCTAGACGGCTAGGAGGTCTCCTACGAGCCACCGGAGCTTTGTGTGGTTGGCCGTGGGAAGTTTGTGAAGGCCGGTTCCGCCTCCGTAAGGGAAGGAATCAAAGGAGTGAAGACCGGCGAGTGCATTTGTGCAACACCGGGAGGAAGAGGGTTGAAAGAGACCCGGCTCAAGTGTGATCGAGCCGCCTCAACGGAGACATAGGATCCTCAAGGATCCGAACTTCGGTGAAAAATCATCGCTCCAAGTTTGCTTCTTACTCATGCTTTAGTATTTGATTTTGAATCTTGAAATTGCCCGATCTACTCTTTTGTTGTGTTTGGCTCCAGATCTACAATTTCCTGTGTACTGATAGCTTTTAGATCTTTTGTATTCAAGTAGATTGTTGAAAATTGCAGGATTTAAAATCACATTTCGAGGTCTTAAACCGAGTATCCGACTTCAACCCGGATAGTCCGACATTTCGAGTATCCGAGATAAGTCCCGACACTCTACCGAGTCCTCGGATCCAATCCGAGTATCCGACTCGAACCCTGACAGTCCGGATATTTCGAGTATCCGGATAAAAATCCTGACACTCGGACTTAGACCCTGGAGATTTTATTTAGCCGCAAATTTTTATTCCACGCATTTAGTGTTAAATATTTTAATTCGCCTATTCACCCCTCTAGGCGACATCCCCGTCCTTTCAAGCCCCAAGAGATGTTCGCGACGCGCGCGTCACAAGACGCGTGTACACCACAAGCTTGGTGGAAGAACTGACGCCCTCGCTTCTTCCTCACGCGAGCCGAACGTGGTTGCGGCCGCGATGTCGCCGAGGCCTTCCGAGCCGGCCGACCCGAGGCCAAAGCCACGCATCGTAACCTCCGGGCTGGTGGAGCGCGGCGGCCGGCAAAGACATGCAGCCTCGGCCCTATCACTGGCGCCACTGGCGCGCCGGCCCGCACCGCCGCGCGAAGTCGGCTGGGTCCGGCAAAGGCGGCGCCACACCACGAACAACCCTAGGCCTCGCGCACCCCGGTGCACCAGCGCCTCGACGACACCTACGACATTCGCGCCACCCTCGAGGCGCGGAAAGGCGGCGGAGGAGGCCGCCCACTCACGTATTGTGGACGGCGACGCCACCGCCGTTGCCCAAGCCCCGATGGTCCCGACCACGGCTTTTTGCCACGGATTCGCCAGCGGACTTCCGCCGATTTCGGCGCCCACCAACATCGCCAAGTACATCGGAGCCACGAACCTGTGTGTCCGCTTGAAGACTACCGGCTCAGATGCGGGCGGGGGGAGCAACGGATGACCTTTTTATCATCCAATACCTCCCCATCTATCTTGCGGACTCGCCCGAGCCCGCTCGAGTACTTGCTCGCGAAAACTATCAGAACTGGCCGACTTGAAGACCCTCTTCGTCGGAACTTCCGTGGCACTTACAAGCGCCCGTAACTCCTCGACTCAAGGGCTGCAAGCAGCAGCCTGGGAAACTCTCCGGATTACATCCGCGGTTTTCCGCCAATGCAACGAAGCCCCGACATCTCCGACGCCGATGTCGTGGGAGCATTCATCTACGGCACCTCCCGCAAGGCCCCGTGCACAACCGGGCCGTGTTAAGCCTAGACCACCAAGGAGCTTTTGGATATCGCCATCAACCACGCCCCGCGAGGAGGTCGTGGGGCCATCTTCGAAGGAGGAAAGGCCCAGAAGAGCCCGCGCTCGAAGTCGGATCCTTCCGACCGCTCCGGCTGCTTAAGCGCATGGAAAGTAGATCTCGCGAGGCCTGTGGTCGCCATCGCCGACCGCTCGCCAAGCAAAGAAAAGCGACCGACCGCCGCGCCACCACTTCAAAAATTGATGGACAGCCCGCGTTCAACCACGGGTTCCCGTCAAACATAAGTACCGGGACTGCGAAGTCCTGAGACGTTTCCTCTCCGGCGCCCCCACGACGCCGCAGGGCAAAGGAAAGAAGCCGACCACGGCCCCACGGGCCGTGGAGAACAAGGCGGACGACGAGTTCCCGAACTCGACAAATGCCTCATGATCTTTGGCGACCAGCGTGTTACGCCGACTGCCGCCGGCTCAAACTCGCCACCGCGAGGTCCACACGCGCCACCGCCGCCTCAATACCTTTGTTGGTCAGAGTCTCCAATCACCTACGATCGGACTGATCACCCCGACCACATCCCACAGCCGGGAAGATACCCGCTGGTAGTCGACCCCATCGTGGGGAAGAAGCGCCTCACCAAGGTGCTCATGGACGGCGGCAGCGGCCTCAACATCCTTTACGTTGAGACGCTCGACGCCATGGGGGTCCCTCGCTCGAGTCTCCGACCGAGCAAAGCGCCTTTCCACGACGTCATCCTCGCCGCAGCCCACCCGCCGGCAGTCGACCGCCGCCACCTTCGAGAGCCGGAAATTTCCGCACCAAACCTCACTTTGAGGTTGTGGATTTCCCCGTCTCCTATCACGCTATCCTGGGGAGGCCGTGCTACGCCAAGTTCATGGCGGTCCCCAGCTACGCCTACCTCAAGCTGAAGATGCCCGGGCCACGAGGAGTCATCATCGTGGCATCATCTTTCCAGCTTGCCTACAACTGCGAGCGGAGCAGTTGTGAGCTGGCATCCGCGGTCATCGCGTCCGCCGAGCTCGCCGACCTCCAGAGGGAAGCCTCCGAGTCCGCCCCCGAGTCCAGCAAGTCGGGGGCAGGATCCTTCAAGTCCGTCGAGGACACGAAGAAGGTTGCGGTCGATCCCTGCGATCCGACCAAGACCGTGCGGGTTGGAGCCATGCTCCCGCCAATAGGAAAGCGCGCCGCCGACTTCCTCCGCTAACAATGACGTCTTCGCATGGAGGTCCTCCGACATGCCAGGAATCCCAAGGGAAGTCGCCGAGCACTCCTTGAGCATCCGACCAGGCTCAAAGCCGGTCGCCCAACGCCTGCGCCGCTTCGACGAAGAGAGGCACAGGATCATAGGGGAGGAGATCACCAAGCTTTTGGCTGCAGGGTTTGTAAAAGAGGTGCGCCACCCCGAGTGGCTAGCCAACCCTGTACTTGTAAAAAAGAAGAATGGGCAATGGAGAATGTGTGTTGACTATACAAGTCTCAACAAAGCGTGTCCCAAGGACCCGCTCCTTGCCCCAAGATCGACCAAGTCATCGACTCCACCGCTGGGTGCGAGTCTCTTTCTTTCTCGATGCCTTTCGCTACCACCGATAGCGCCAAGGAGTCCGACCAGCTCGCGACTTCCTTCATCACTCCGCTTGGCCTGCTCACACGCTACAATGCCGCTCGCCTAAAGAACGCGGGCGCTACATACCAGCGATGTATGCAAACGTGTTTCAACGACAGATCGGCCGCAACGCCGTGGCATCAAGGCCAATCCGAGAAGATCTCGTAATCGCAAGGATGGGCCCGCTGGCAACCTCAAAGGGGTCCAGAGGCTAATCGATGCCTTGCGCCTTGAGCCGCTTTCAGATCCCGCCGGCGAGCGCGAATGCCGCTTCACCGCTTCTTAAGAAATCCGACCGCTTCACCGACCCAGAGGCTCAGAAGCCCTCACCCGCTCAAGGTCTTCTTGTCCTCGCCCGATCCCCGTGGCTCCAAGACCAGCGAACCGCCGCTTCCTCTACATCGCCGCCACTACCCAAGTCGGGCGGCCCTTGTGGTGGAACGGCGGAAGAAGGCCGTGAACTCAAGGTACAACGCCGCCTACTTCATCGCCGAGGTGCTTTTCGAGTCCAAGGCTCTGCACCGCAGTGCGAAGTCGCCACGCGGTGCTCATCGCCAAGAGGAAGCTCGCCCATTACTTCGACCAAAGACGCCATCACCGTGGTGACCACGCCCCGCCGGCGAGATCGCCCACAACCGCGACGCCAGAAGGATAGCCAAGTGGGCACTCGAGCTTAGTGGCCACGGATATCGTGACGCCCCTGACGGCGATCAAGTCGCAGCCCCGCCGACTTTGTCGCCGAGTGGACCAAGCTCAGCGCCACTGGGCCAAGACCCCGAGCATCGACAATGTACTTCGATGGGTCCTACACCAAGAACGGCGCGGCGCGGAGTCGCCATCGCTTCCGCCCGAACAAACTTCAATATGCCATCGTTGCTCTTCGACGCGACCAACAACATCGCCGAGTACGAGGCTCGCCAACGGTCTCCGGATCGTTGCCGACCTCGCGCGTCACGACTTACGCCCACGGGACTCCAAGCTTGTTGTCGACAGGTCATGAAGGCTTCGAGCCCCGAGACGCCCGCATGGTCGCAGATCGTCGGAAGTGCGCAAGCTCGAGGAGCGGTTCAAGGGTTTCGAGCCCACCACGCCTACAGACGCTACAATGGTGAGGCCGACACCTAGCCAATCTTGCCTCCAGCAGAGGGCCGGCCCCACCCGGATCTTCATCTCGCGACCTCCGCAGCCTTCCGCCCACCGACTCGGTGGTCGAGCGGTCTCCGACCGCTTAGCACGGCCGCCCGCCGCCGCGGCGGTCGGGCGAGACTGGCCGAGTCGAGCCACAGGTGTTAGTAATCGAGTCCGACCGAGGAAGCCCTTCATCGACCGCTTGATGACGGATCGCTTCCCACCGACCGACCGAGGCCCGTGCCTCGCCACAAGCAAAATCTTTCGCCCGGTCGCCCGCACTTTACAAAGGAGTCCTCCGAGTCCTCCGAGGTGCGCTCGCCGACCAAGGGAAGCACCGCCGCCGATATCCATGGCGGGTCTCGCGGTCACCATGTCGCACTCGATCCTCGAGGAAAGGCCTTCGACAAGGTTTTTATCGCCGACCGCCGTGTCCGACGCCGAGCGATTGTACGCACTGTGAAGGATGCCGCTTCGCCCGACAGACACATCCGCCGCTCAAGCCCTACTGCACGAACCCCATCACATGGCCGCTTGCGCCCGGGACTTGATCCGTCGGGCCCTTCAAGAAAGCGCCGGGCTTCACCCACCTACTCGCCGCGTGGACAAGTTCACCAAATGGATAGAGGCTGCCGGTCGTGAGCGCCACGCCTGCACAAGCGCCATCTTCTTCCGCGACATCGCCTTTCGTTCGAGTCCCGAACTCTATCATCACCGACAACGAACGCAGTTCACGGGAAGGAGTTCTCGAGTTCTCGCGACTACTTCAACATCCGCCGATTGGGCGCCGTGGCCCATCCGCTGACCAACGGCCGTGTCGAGCGCGAATGGCATGATCCTCCAAGGGCCTGCCGCGGATCTTCACCGACTAAAGCATTTCGCAGACGATGGGTGGCCGAGCTACCCTCCGCCCTTTGAGCTCGCGACCACACCAACTCGGGCGACCAGCTTTACACCGTTCTTCATGGTGTTCGGCGCCAAAGCTATCTTGTCAACTGACCTGGAATACGGTGCCGCAAGATTACAGGCCTTCGACGAGGCTCGGGGGCTCGCTTCACAACAAGACGCCATCGACCAACTCGACGAGGCACGTGATGTGGCCATCTTACGATCGGCCAAATATCAACAAGCTCTGCGGCGTTACCACAGCCGCCAGGTTCGAGGGCGATCCTTCAGCGCCGGCGACCTGGTCCTGCGCCGGGTCCAAACTAGCAAAGACAAGCATAAGCTATCGCCGCTCGAAGGCCCTTCACCGTCAGAAGGTTCTCCGACCGCACCTTTCGACTCAAGGACGCCGACGGTCGCATCCTTCCGAATGCTTGGAACATAGAAAAGCTAAGGCGATTCTATCCCTAAACTCTTTTCTTTTTCCCCGGCATAGTCTTTACCTTTACCCTTCCGAGCACCTGGTCGCCGTGCGACGCTCGGGGGCTGCCCACTGGCGCCCCCATTCAAGCTGCTTTTGGTCAGCGCTTATCGGGTCGGTGACCCGACCGATCACGAGGTCCATCCCAAGCGGTAACTCTCTCGACCCAAGTGCTACGGCCTACGCCCCAGCGGCTATGGTTGCTAAGTGGCACTTCGCGGAAGAGGGAAGTGCCCGAGCGGAGTGACCTTTTGGTCGGTTGGGAACACTCCTCCCCCACGCAAAACTCGGCTAACTCACGCGCTTATGCGGGTCGGTGACCCGACCGATCACGAGGTCCATCCCGAGCGGTAACCCTCTCGACCCGAGTGCTACGGCCTACGCCCCGGCGGCTATGGTTGCTAAGTAGCACTTCGCGGAAGAAGGAAGTGCCCGAGTGGAAAGATCTTTGGCCGGTTGAGAACACTCCTATCCCTCACAAGTGCGTAATCACTGCAGAGCCAAAATTCCTATCTTCTTCGCCTCCGAAGCAACCCGACCCACGATAAGTGACCCCGTGGTCCTTAAGGCTATGGCCGGACAAACACTCACTATAAACACAAAAGAGGGCAAGAGGCGTAATGGAATTTGCTAACTTTAAGATTATTTACGAGCAAATAGTCTTTACAATCGTAAGGAGAACGAATCTAACTTCTACTTTATTCTTCCCGAGGGCAACTCGCGCGAGATGTGGCCGGCAATCTCCCGAGCGGCGGCTCGACTAGGAGCTCGAACTCGCCGATCTCGCTGCTCTGCTCGGTTCCCGGCGACGCCACGCCACCACCGCCAAGTCGATGCCATCATAGTGCGAGATGGTGTTGACCAGCCGAGGAAGCTCCAAGCGCGGCACCAACAATCACCGCCCTCTCGACGCGCTCTGGCACTCGGGCCAGCTCGGGGGCGAGAGCGCTCGGGCCCGCCATTGCTCCAAGGACCCGGGCGCAAACGTCCTGGCCGGCCTTGCGGAGGGCCTCGCTTCTATGGCCACCGCCCGACCATCTCGGCAACCTTTAGCGCCACAAGGCCCCGCACAGGACCGCTTTGTTACGGCTCGTAGGGCGCCCTTCCGCTTCCTCAACGGCGGCGCCAAATTCTTTCGCACTCGCAGATTGCAACGCTTCCGCATGATCACGCTTATGAATAGCGCCGACAGAATCAACTAAGAAGTTGAGACCCTTACCGGACGCAGAGTTTGCCAGGTTGTCGACTTCTTGCCCGACCGCCGAGGAGGCCCTCAAGGAGGTCGGGCCTTTCGAGCGCCTCCCGCCGAGCGAACTCGGCCGGCGCCTTCCGAGCTCGGTCCCGCGGTCCGCAGCGGTCGCTCGCGCTGCGCTGCCCTCTCAAGGGCGACGGCGGATCCTTGGCGCCGTGTTCTCCGCCAGAGGACTCGAGCTCGCCACCTTCGCCTCGTGGACTTGGCCCTCAGCGCCATCGAAGAGGGCCTTCGTGGCCCTCTAGCTCTTGGCGCACTTCGCCGCCCGACCGCTTTACGCTCGGCGCCTCTTGAGCTAAGCGTAGCTCAGTGGCGCAGCCGGTTGCACTCCTCCAAGGCGCCACTACCGGGCTGTCCGAGCGCCAGAGGAGCTCGGCTTTGCCTCGAGCGAGCCCGCAGATGTCGCAAGATGCGACTAATCGTTAGTCTCGCAGCAAGTTCGCCGAATTTACAAGTCGGGTTTTTCATCAACTTACCAAGCCGATCGGCCGACTCCTCACCATCACGCCCAAATACCTACCGAAGATTCGATAGCAAGAGTCGACTTTCGGATCTACTCTATCTCTGCTTTGCCGCCCGTAGCGCTTTGTCAAGAGCGACCCACTCGCCTCTTCCGCTTCACCCACCGAACCCGACTCAAGGGCCACTCCCGACGACGGGCCCTGGTCGTCGCTCGGTGGGGCACCGCCCACCAGAGCACCATGGGCAACGATGGTGGAACTGGTCCTTCTGAGATCCCCGGCGACTGTGCTCGCGGGCCTCTGGCCGGTACTCTCCCTAGGGCAAGGGGTCTGACGCCCGACACCGGGCCGCCTCACCACTGACGACGACGGCCGCCGCCTCCTCCTCCGCAAGGATGATCAAGCCACCGGCGGCGCCCCCACCGAGGCGGCGGAGCTCGCCGACCTTGGCCTCGGGTGAGGCCCCATCTCCTCGTGGGTAGGCACGCCGCCGCCGCCGCCACGACCGGCGCCAACCCAATCGGCGCCTCTCGGGACCACTCGCGTGCCCCGCCGCCATACGATTCTCCGCGCTGCCCCTTGCGAGCCACCGCAGACGCGCCACGGTCACACTCAGATAGGCGCCGCACATCGCAAACACTTAGAAGCCGTCGGCGGCTTTGCCGCAAAAATGTTCGAACAAGAGAAAAGGGGTACTTATCGAGCCGAGCGGTGCGCGCAAGCGCGCTTCTTCGCCGCCCTCCGAGGGGCGATCCGCCGCCGCTTCGGCCGCTTCCACCGAGGCGCGACGATGACGCCGACCGCGCGGTCACCTCCGCCTGGGCCCCGACCGCGGAGCTCGCGGTGTCACCTCCGCCGGGCCCCGCCGCCGCCACGGCCAACGGTCGGCGGGAACCCACAAGATGGGTGACCGGGCCGCTCGCTGCCGGTGGAAGTCGCCCCGCAGAGTGGACTCGACACGTCACTCACCGCGCGACCTCGCCGCGCTCCTTCTCCTTCTTCTTCCTCCTCTCCTCCTTCCGCTTCTTGCGGGAGGAGTCGAGCTGCGCGGCCTCCGCTCGCGCCGCTGCCTTCGCCTCCTTCCCCCCCGGGAGCAGCGCCCAAGAGACCATGCCCGAGAGCCCCTAGAAGATGTGAAAGCACCGATCCGAACGGGCGCCAAAGGCAAAGGGAAGAAGGAGGCGAGAAAAAGTCCGACCAACCTACCAAATTTGGGGGGTGGGCCGCCGAGAATGGCTCCGGGTGGCCGCCCGCAGCCTCCGTAGCGCTTCCGCCCGTGACGGCAGCCACCCGGCCGACCTGGCCGAGGCTAGCTCGGCCCGCCATCCTCATCCGGCCTGACGCCTCGCATCAAACAGGGCGGGCTGTGCATAAGGGGTTGCACGCGATCCCCATGAAGGCACGCACGACCACGCCCCGGTGAGCCTCGCCTCCTTAGGGCCCCGACCGCCCACGATCGTGGCCACCTTCTTCTTCTCCCGCTTGTCGCCTCAGCCCACTCCTCCCGCCACGGAAGCTTGCCGTGAAGGGCGGGCGCTGCCTCCGACGCTCGAGCGTAGAACCATTGCAGCGCCATCCCTTGTTGGACGATGGCAGCTTGACGCCAAGATACTCCGCGTCTCGGCCGACCGGCCGAGGGCCGTGCCGCCGATGGCGCCGCAAGGCGCCCGCGGGCTTGTCCTTCCGAGCCTAGCTTGGAAAAATGCTCCACAGCCGCCCAAGGCGCTCGATCCCCGTGAAGGCC
>JAYEVK010000477.1:0-29863 GCA_036346275.1 Otatea glauca
TCACAGAGCGCTATGAATATGGCGATGTGGAGGACCCGCTGGGGTTGAGATGGTGCACTCCGCTTGTAATGGAAGAGCAGCCCACTGACGAATGGATCCAGCAGCAAGCCGGGCCGCGCCAAGAATGAGGCCAAGACCACGACTCGCCGCCCTCGGCGAGGGGTGGCGGCCCCGCCGCACCCTCCACCTGCAGAGATCCCGCGGGAGGAAGCCTTTCTTCACAAGCCGAGCGCACGGCCGGCTGGGCAAACACTCCGCCACGACATTCTTGCAAAAAGGCGACGAAAGGTGAGGAGGAGAGAAGGTCGAGGTTTCTTTTCCTTGGCTCTTTGTTGCTTTTTCTTGTCTTAGGACTAAGACGAGGAAGGCAAGAAAGCGTGACTACCCAAAGCGCCCCAAATGACGATTTATAGAAGACGAGCATGCGCCGACCGAACAGCACCCCTCGAGCGGCGTCATGGCCCACCCTCGTCATCACGCCACCGTAACTCCCGGTTTCCAATTCCACTCCGCATTTAATCTCGACAAACGGCAGAGTCAGAAGACACCGCCCGAGCAGCAAGGCCCCAGAACCTCTTGGTCTCCGCCTTTAGGCCAGACGGTTGTTCGGCGCGCGCGAGAGGTTCACTGGCCCGCGCCCCAAATGGCAAGGCTCCATGGCTTGCGCCAGGCCCACTAAAAGTGTGGGTTCAAAAGGCCTACCCCACCAGATGGGCATAAGGTCGCCTGGCCAAACTCGAGCAAGGGGCGAGTATGAGGTGAGCCCCACTGGGCCCTGCTAGGTCGACCGACGACCCAATCACCTCTACTGCCCGAGACCATACTTCACACTCTCCCGAGCTCATCGATGAGCGACAGCCACTGTGCCTGGTCGGCGGACGACCTGTGGTCCATACGGATTGAGTAAAGAAAGGTTTTTATGGGTCACCCCACGCAGGCCAGACACCCTACTCGGGACCGTCCGCCGAATGGTCCCCTGGGCGGACCTCCCAGACCCACTGACTACTCGTTATTAGCTCCACGAGCACGGCGCTCAAACCAACGCGGTAAACGCGGCGCCGCCATCCTCCAAGTCCCACACCGCGACGGGCATACGTGGGATAGACGGCGCTACTCCTTCGCAGCCTACCCTCGCCAGACGAGGACTCGGATGGATGCCCCACATCCGCCTACGACGTAAAACGAGCCACGCCCAGCCACGACGAAACGAGCCATGTCCAGCCACGACGTAAAACGAGCCGCGCCCAGCCACAACGTTAAACGAGCACTCTGACACCCAACTCGCGAAGAGGCATCCGGTCGCCCTCGTCGACCAAGGCACGGTCTAGCTACGACGTTAAACGAGCACGCGGACACCAACCTCGCAGAGGCATCCGGTCGCCCCCGCCGACCGAGGCGCGGTCTAGCTACGACGTTAAACGAGCACTCTGACACCGAACCTCGCGCAGAGGCATCCGGCCGCCCCCGCCACCAAGGCGCGGTCTAGCTACGACGTTAAACGAGCACTCTGACACCCAACCTCGCAGAGGCATCCGGTCATCCCCGCCACCAAGGAGCGGTCTAGCTACGACGTTAAAACGAGCAAAAGGCGCCGGACGTCCCTAGCAAGTACTGAATACCTCCCAAAACAAACATGAGTTCAGACGCCCAATCGCCGCGCCAGATGGAAGTGGTCACCCGCCGATCGCCAATTCTCAAAGCCGAGTTAGTCAAAAGGAACAACCAAGCAAACTCATCGCGGAGACATTCATAAAGGAAAAGGAGATTTCATTATAGGCCAACAGCTCGAACTTTACAAAGCTACATAAGGTGCCCTGCAGCTCAAAAACTACGCAGCTACAAAATATGGCGGAGCAGCTTTTAGCACCAAGTATCATATCTTGAATGCGCGCCAACAAGACTCGCACTCAGATCGTCACGACAAAGAACTAACATGGCCGGGCCTCGCCACCATTAATCGGGCGGCTTCGGCCAAGACTTGTCGCTCAGATCGCCGCGCCGACAAAGAAGCTACCGCGCAAGACTCGCGCCATCGCTTCTAAGAGGGCCCCTTACCACCTTGAGCCCTGAAGGCCTCGAGAAACATGTCGACAGCAGCGACATCGCGGGCTACGGTTTATTCCTCCTCCCTGAGCTCAGCCATCGCCTGATCGCACTCATTTGAGCTCGCCAGGATCTTCTTCCTCTACCTCAATGTCATCGCCAAAGCTAAAGATCGGATGCCTCAAGCCATTTTCAAGAATCAAAAGAAAGGATTCGGTTTAAGGGACCATCGCTCAAGCAAACAATGGAGCCCTTATATACCTGCACGGAGGAGATTAAACGCTCCAAAATAAATGCAGCGCAGGAAAACGGCGCCCCACCGAACCCGGCGCCAAGAAGACGAACGCGAAGAGCGCTAAGCCATGCGCGCGCGCGCACAACGGCGATTAAAAGCTTCCGCGGTTCAATGCCCCCGCCAAGTTCCGTGGCAGCCGCCGGATGCGCTGGGTACACTGGCGTAAATCGTTCGACCTAGTTGGTCGGACCAACCACCGGGCCGGCCGCCATTCTCATCCAAGCTCAACCCCAACCGACCGCCAAATCGCCGGAGTTCGGGGCTACCGACGAATACTTATAACAGGGTACCCTAACGCCCGGTGACGAGCAGCGGCCTCAAGCATAATCTGCCCAACAGCCGCTCCCGCCCGCCATCGACCAAAGTACCTACAAGGCCACACAAGACACCCTTTCCGACCGATCGGGAGGTATCTCCGACTGTGCCGTGGCTCCCGACCGCAGCAGACGGACCCCGACCGACCAGCCGTGGCTCCCGACTTCGCAGCGGACGGACCCCGACCGATTAGGCAGGCTCCCGACCCCGCAGCGGACGGATCCCCACTCCGATCGCACTCAAGGTGACCTCCGCCAAGGGCGCGCGGTCGGCCCCCACCGGTCGCAACCATGTGCCCCACGAACGGGTCAATCGGCGGATCAGACGAAAGCAGTGGCCCTTTCCAAGATGGTTTAATGGCGCCGGTCAAGCTTCCGGCCCCATCGAACCGCTCACGACAAGACGAAGACACGCCCTCCCGAGGCAAAGACTCCACGCCATGCACAAGAACGCCAAGACTGTAAGGTTCACAGAGGGCGTGTACGCTGCTTCGGTAAAATACCTAACCACCCCGACTAACGAGACTACCGACCCAGCGTGGGCAAGACGAGCGCGACCAATCGACGTAACGAAGGACCAAGTTTTAGCATAGGTCACCTCGCCTTCCCCGCTTCGATGTAACCCGCCCTTCCTATCAGATAAAGGAGGCAGAACCCGGGAAGGGGAGGACACTTCAGAGAGAACTCTTCTCGCTAAGTTCTTTAGCACTCTAGCGCTAAGGCTCCCAACTCGCTTGTAAACTCGTGCAACACCCCGCATCAAGGCAATACAATACCGCCACACGAACTGGTGTAGGGACTTTCGGCCCGAACCAGTATACACCTTGGGCTTCCGAGTCTAACCATTCAGGGAGAGGGACGCGCGGCCCCTTAGACTTACAAATTTACTTGCCGGTGCTCAAAACGCCGACAGATACCACTTGAAGGATCGAGATGGCCTAGAGGGGGGTGAATAGGCAATTTTAACAAGTTCTAACTGTTTTAAACAACTTACTAATTTTAACAGAGAGCAACTCACAACAAAGTATAAAACAGAGTTAAAGAAAATAATGATAACAAATAAAGCAATAAACGAAATGACACAAGAGAGACAAAGATTTATCCCGTGGTTCGAACCGCACTTAATCCACGCTGAAGCACTTCTTTCAAGTTCACTTCTCCAAAGCTAGTCACAGTAGCTCTGGCAATCACTCAGGTAACTCTTTCACTACTCCAGTGAGGTGAGTTCCAAACCTCTCACAAATACAGTTTGCCTTCCACAAACACCTTTGGACAGTCACACTGTTCACTTCCTCCAAGTTGTCTAGGACCACTAAGATCCAAGAGTAATAAACTTTGCACAAGTTCTGTCTCTTGGTTCACTTGGCAATTCACACAACTAGACACCGACTTGGAGCTAACACACTGGGATGTTTGAGAAAATTGAATGTGAAGTTGAAGCATAGACTCCTTTTATGAATGAGAGCTAATTTCAATACCAAAGTGTAAGGAGTTCACCTATGTCACAGAGATGGCTCAGAAATGCTTATATAGCCATTTGGAGAGAAAGTAGCCGTTACACTGCTACAAGAGCCGCTGGACGGTCGATGTCGAAACAACAAAAATATACACGCATAACGGACTAAGCAACAAAGGTTTAGCGATATCGACATGTGTATGACGGAATAGTTTTGAGATGCACGACGGACCAAAAATTTTGGTCCGTTGTACATGGATTTTCATGGAGATCGGTCCGATACAATCGAGAGATGTATGTGTGTCTGACCAAATATTTGGTCCACATACATGGATAAATCAAGTTTTGTCGTATAGAGACACATGTACGCTTGACAAAATTTTTGGTCCGTCATACATGGACTTTTCGTAAGATTGGTCTCAGATAGAGACACATGTACGCCGGACCAAATTTTTGGTCCGCATACATGGACTTTTCGTAAGATTGATGCCAAAAGACCTTTTTACCAAAGATAATTTTTATCCAAGCTTTTTATTTTAGTGAAGGATCAAATATTTAAGCACGAATGTTTGGTCCGATTCCTAAGTAAAATTCTTTTGAAGTTAGAGAATATTTATTTTAGGTTTCAATAAAAGGACATCAAAGATTTAGTTCGCCAAAAGCTTACAAACTAAAGAGTGCTTGACCAAATATTTGGTCTCAGAGATGGGAAACCAAGACATTTTGGTCCGTCACAGAGGAGTGACTTTTTGCATGGATGCTTGACTAAATATATTTGGTCATCATACATAGGCAAACCTTTGGCTATCGATGATTTTCAAAGGTGGTTTTTATCAAGGATATGTGAATATGAAAACAAATATATTTTAGTCCAATGATCGATATTCAAATGGAGTTTTGACGCAGTAATAGTTTCAAGGTATGCAACGAACTAAAGAAATGGATAGCTAAAATTTGGTCCATTGTACTAAGAGATATAATTTCGAAAAAGATATTGACTAAGTGTCTTTTGCTCCGAGAGATTTAGTTTTGTTTTTGCTTTACAAACCAAACTATTTCCTTGTGCAAAGTCCTCTTTAGACAACCAAAAAGAAAAGAACCTAGCTATTTGTCTTGAACCATCTCCTAAGCCAAGAACCTAAAACAACACCTTATTCTTGCTTGTTCAACTCGCTTCATCTTTGAATCTAGCATATGTTCTTCAAAGCTTTGAGAATTATTAACTTAGTCATCAATACCAAAACTATAAAAATACAATAATAAGATTGAGGGGGGGCATAGATGCTATCAGTGGCCGAGGTTGACGTGAAGCATATGCGACAACTTTTCCTTCCTGCAACAGGAGACATCCATGACCATGTCGTGATGCATCGCAATATACCTCGAAACTTTTGTGAATATCAAGTATGATGAGAGTTGGAGCTATGGTTAATTTTTTTTAAGCTCTTAGAAACTGGCTTCACATTCTGGGGTCCACTCAAATTTCTTTTCCTTTTTCATAGGTTGAGTCATTGGTTGAGCAATTTTGGAGAAGTTTTGGATAAAGTGGCGATAGTATCCCACAAAACCGAGAAAACTTCGGACTTTAAGAATAGATTGAGGCGATTCCCACTCTATGATAGCTTGATCAACTGCAATTCCACCTTCGCATGTGATATGCCCAAGAAATGCGACTTTCTTTAGCCAAAATTCACACTTCGAATTTGGTATAGAGTTTATGCTCACGGAGTTTTTCAAGCACCATACGCAAATGCCGAGCATGCCTTTCTTCGATTTTGGAATAAATGATAATGTCATCAATGAATACCATCGCGAACTTGTCTAAATACTCCATAAAAAATAATTCATAAGGCACATGAAACCGCGAAGCATTTATAAGTTCGAATGACAATACGGTATATTCATATAATCAGAACGAGTGGTGAAAGCAGCTTTTGGAACATCCTCGTGTTTAATTTTCAATTGATAGTACCCATATTTCAGTCAATCTTCAAACACTTGAGCATCATTTAATTGATCAAAAGGTCATCAATATAAGGGAGAGGATACTTGTTTTTTTATTATAACATCATTTAAAGCACGATAATCTATACACATGCGAGACCACCGCCCTTTTGGGAACAAATAGCACAAGATTACCCCAAGGATAAGCTAGACGAATGAATCCCATGCTTAGTTGATCTTCGAGTTGTTTTTTCAATTCAACCAACTCATCCGAGGCAAGCGATCAAGGCGCTTTAGCTATGAAATTGATGGGGATGAGCTCGCCAGCATGAACTCTGCGTAGCTCTGCCTCGCTGACATAGAACAGGTGATGGTAAGCTTGCACAACGAAATAAGGCGGCGCACTGTGGCGAGTCGTATGCATTGATAGCTCTAAGCAGGCCGGGTTTGCAAAGATGGTGTTGCTACAGAGAACCGTGTTTGGCTCGGGGCCGCCAGAGGCCAGAGGAAGAAGGATGGGAGAGGTGGCTCCGCGTGGGCCTACACGGAGAAGTGGCCCCAACAGCCAGTGATAGAAAATAAACTCATGAAGTTCTAGCGTGGCAGAGCTGAATTGGGTTCAATGAATCTACATTAGTCGTGTCAACAAATTTTTGATAATTTTTTCATGAATATCTAGATAATGATCTTCATAATGTAGAAATTTGTAACGTCCCTAAAAATGCGATAATATAAAATTAAATATTTTGAATTTGAATATAATTATTTTTGATTTTCCGACATTATTGGAATTTATTTGATTTTTCCTGATTTTGTATTGAATAAAAATCAAACTAATAGAATTAAAAGAATGGATAATGGTAAAAGGATAAAAAGGTAAAATTAAAATTTTGGAAAAATTACCATGGAACCCTAATCATGCTGGTAAGTCAGTAAAGTCAACAAGTAAAACTTTTATGCACACAAAAACAAATAAATAAAATCAATGATATCTCTTTTGACTAGAAACAGTGTAAGTCAGAATTAATGTAAAATACTCGAAATTTATCTGAAGCCATAAAAATTACCATAACACCTTCATAGTATAATTTATCTCTGGTAAAAATTTCAGGAAATTATCATGTCATTTAGACCTTCTAAAAATTCAAAATAGAGGCTTCAAAAATCTGAAATTGCAATGTTAGATTTTTTAAAATAAATACCCATTATTTTGACTTTAAATTTTTACAGAGATATCCTCGACTTAAATAAAACTCTTCATAAAATTTTCAAAAATAAATATTACGATTTGAACCCTTAAAGAAATAAAACTGAAATGAAGATTCGGCCGATGCACAAAGGTCGAATTTTTATAATTCAACCATGCGGTATTTTAACCTCAAATTTTTATCGAGGTTAGAAACTACCAGGAAACATCGGTCAAAAGTTTCACCAAAGTTGTCGGGCTTAGACTTATCCTTTGCCTCATTCCTCTCTCGACGTGTGGGCTCGCTTTACCGCCTTTTTCCTCGCCAACTCTTTTTTCTCTCTCACAACCCCGCCCACTCGCTACCATCTCCCGCTTCTCCGCCGCTTCCTCTGCGTTCTTCGCGCCATCAAGGCTCTCAACGCCGACTCCACCACCCAAGCAATCGGTAGCGCCACGCCCATCCGTGAAATCTACGCGCCATACCCGACCAGCCCGCGCTTTTTCTTGCCGGCAAGGGATCGTGCGCCGCTTCGCCCAATGCATGTAACAACCATAGTTCCTCTTCCCGCTCAAACCTCGTGAAGAAGATCATCGCCGCTATAAATACTGCCTTAGCGCCGATTGAGGCCTCTCCACTCTTCCAACTCCTTTAGACCATCTCCAACCGCTTCCTGTGGTTTCATTCCTTCCCACCCTGAAGGGAATCCTTCCCAGATTCCATTCCTTCCCACCCTGCATGAAATCCTTCCTGATTCCATTCCCTTCCCAAAGAATGCACTCCAAATGATTCCCTTCCCGTAAATACCTAATTTTTCCTCATACCCTCTCATCCAACCCAAGAATTTATATATTGAGGGGTTTGTCGCGCTTCGAGCACCGCAAGTAAATTTGTAAGTCTAAGGGGCCACGCTGCTCTCTCCATGAATGGTTAGACTCTAAGCCTAAGGTGTATATCGTTCGGGCCGAATGTCCCTACTCCACTGTGTGTTGATGTTGTATTTCCTTTGGTGCGTATGACTACACAGTAGTTTACAAGTGAGAGCCGAGAGCTCTAGCACAAGAAGTTAGTTGCTTGTTCGTGAGGACTTGGTCGAGGAGCCGATCCTCTCCCACTGGCCCCGCGCCCTTTATACAAAGATGAAGGGGCAGGTTACATCGAGAATTGGGAGAGGGAGGGCGGCAACCCACGCTAGGAGCTTCGGTCTTCGCCTTGACGAGTGGTCATCATTCGCCTTGCCCACGCCGGGTCGGTAGTCCCATTGGGCGGGCGCTTAGTCGCTTGTCGGAATCGCGACCGCCTTCTCGCGAGCTCGCTTGTCACCTGTGGCCGCTGGGTACCCTCGTATGAGTATTCGCGTGGTTGCATTAATCAGTTAGTCACCCACAACCCATTGCCAACTTCACAATGAGTCGGCCATTTCTTCCTCAAGTGATGAACAATCCTTTAGTGATGATGAGGACTCTCTCTTAGCAATCGCAAAGGAGGAGGAGATAGAAGCGCGAGGTAACAACCGCCGACGGTGATCGGTTCGAGGCCATGCGTGATCAACCGAGGTCACGCTGAAGGGGCGGCTCGCTTTATGGTGATTACTTCGCTTCCTCCCCGTACGGCGACGCATTTTTCAAAGTGAGGTAACAAACCAGCAGTCCTAACAAATATGAATGATGTACTTGTAAGGTTTCATTATGTCTATAAGTCGTTTCGCATACGCAGGTTTCGGATGAGCCGCTCCCTATTTTTGCGCATAACGAATGCTGTCGAAGGACACGACGTTTGGTTCCAGTAAAGTAGGGATGCAACCGGGAAGCTTGGTTTGGCACCTCTTCAGAAAGTAACAGCAGCTCTCCGTCAACTAGCTTACGTGTTCTCGCCGACGCCGTGGACGAGTACCTCCGTATTGGGGAAAGTACGCCATTGTAGCTCTCAAGAAGTTCGTGAAGGTGGTCCAGTTTTCGGGAGGAATATCTCCGATCTCCTAATGCGTAAGACATTGGTAGACTCCTAGTTGTTGGTAAGCATTCCGTGGTTTCGAATGCTTGGTAGCATCGATTGCATACATTGACTCGAAAACCGCCCAAAGCATGGCAAGGGGCTTTCACAGGCATACTCGCAAGCCTTCCATAGTCCTCGAGGCGGTTGCTTCAGATGACCCGTGGATTTGGCATGCTTTTTCGGATGCCAGAAGCATGAACGATATTAATGTGTTGCACCGTTCTAACATATTTTCTAGAGAAAATGATGGTACACCCGAGGTAAACTACATCACAATGGCAATCAAGACGACATGGGCTACTACCTCGCGGATGGCATTTACCCTGAGTGGGCTACCTTCACAAGGTGATTGCAATACCGATGGGAAACAAGAGGGTCTACTTTCGCAGATGCAAATCACGCAAGGAAGGATGTTGAGAGAGCATTTGAGTGCTCTGTGCTAGGTTTGCCATTGTACGGGCCCCTACCGATGTTGGCACCAGAGTACGTTAAGGAATATAATGATCGCATGCATCATTCTTCATAACATGATCGTGGAGGATGAGAGGAATGGGGCATCACAGACATTAACTTCGATTTTATGGGAACTCCCGTCGTTACAGGACGCCACCCAACGGGTCGGTCTTGCATCGCATACAAGCAACTCAAAGGCGAGGGATCGCCAACTTCAAAGATCGGCTGCAGCGGATCTGGTCGAACACCTTTGGTCACGCGACGGGATAATGCAAGTGTAATAAGCTATGTTTCGTGTGAGATTGTTATGTATCACCGTTAGGTTCAATAAATAAGTGCTCGTAACCTTCGTAAAAAGTTTGTGTGAAATCATGTGTCAAGTTCAAGATTGTCAAGTTCAAGATCCGTGGTAGCCAAGTTCAAGATTGGTCCGCGTAGCCTTGCAAATCAATTTCCGTCATCACCGATTCACCATCTTGCGAAGGTAATATCTTTTGATCCGTAGATCCGATCGAGTTTATTTTTATTGAGTTAGATTCATAATTGAATCTAGTTTCTATATTTAAAATTTCATGTCAATCTAACGGTTGGATCTTCGTTAATATAGTTTTTTAAGATAGGTCCCGCGTAGCCTTGCAAATCAGTTTCCATCATTATTTGATCTAGATTTGTTTCAGCCGCCTTATAAGGACATAACTCTCGATCCACAGTGTCCGATTGACTTGATTCTTTTGGGTTAGCTTATGAATCGAATATAGTTTCTACAGCTTAAAATTTCACATAGATCCAACGGTTGAATCTTCATTAATTTTTGTTGTAGTGAATATGTGTCGCTGTTTTCAAGTGGTCCGCGTGAATGAATTTCTCGCCCGGCTAAGTTTGGTCCGCGTGAACTCGAATTTTCCCGCCCGGCCGGTTGCAAGATGATTTCTTCCATCGGACTGCTCAATCAAAGCCGTGACCCAAATTTTCCTGGGCTTGGCATGAGAGTGCAATGAGGCAACCTCCTTTCGCCTCCTCAAGAACACACTCGAGATTGAGTCACCTCGCACTCGGCAAAGACTTCAACCTCGAGACCCTGACTATCCTAGCCGGCATGAAAGGGCTGCTCAGCCTCTCCATCATCTCCAACTCACCAACTCACTGTGGTCACCAGAAGTTCACAAGAGTCCCCCGTCCAAAATAAAAGGTGTGCTCAAAAGAACTTTTTCTTCTAGAGATTAGCCGCTTCTTGTGTACTTGATGACAAAGGGGAGAAGAAGAAGATCTCGATCTGTTCTAAAATCTTTAAGATGAAGCTTTAAGTTTTAAGTTGAATTGTTGTTATTCAATGTTTTTTTAAGTTTATTTGAATGTGCTTATGACTTATCGTGGTACAGATCGACATTTTGGGGCCCCGGCGAAACTTATATGGAGGCCCCATCCACCTCCTTTTATATATATATATATAGTCTTATAAGCACACATCATTGAAGAAATTAATATTCGATGCACAAAAATTACTTCTATAGAACACTTTAAAGTTAATGAAATGACAAATGCAAATTGTAATCATAAACACTTACTTGGCACTTGGCATCATCTTAAAAATTTCTTCTAACATCGACGCTGATGTCAACATTTTCCTCTTCTTCGTAAATCCCAATGGTCGGTTCCTCTTCCTCCACAAAGAACTATCGCCAACTCATCATTTGGGTTCGGGAAGCACTTGTATTACTTTAAAAATTTGTCCATAGCTCCTCTCTCGCTTTCTATGAAGTCATCCGCATGTTTCTTTCTTTTTCTTTTTCGCACGGATGGATACTTTCTACATGACATGATAACGCATGGCGCCAAAATAATAATAAATGTATCAAAGATTAAATAGTGTAAGACTAATAGGAAAAGAGATTAGGAAGATTAATATTCACTGTGGTGATCTGCCTCCGTCCGATCACGCTGAATCGCCTGCATACAGACGCCTGTGGGTGGCCCTAGGCTAGCACCAGAGCACACTAGCACGCCGCACAAAGACACTCAGCGCATGTAGCTCATTGTTCGCCTGCAACACCGCTCAAGATTTATGTGATTTGATTTTTGGAAGAACATAGAAAGCAAGAGGCATCAATCGAACAACTAGTTGATCATGTTATAGACGCGCAGACTTTGATCATGAGGAAGTCAGAGGCCACCCAAGACGCCCGCTCTTGATCGCTGGAATCTAGATAGTCCGATCACCGTGGTGGGCCAAGTCCAATAGCCTATACCGATTGTTGTACACTGGGGCCCTTGATTTTGGGGCCCGGGCGGCCCACTCCCCCCCTCAGACCGCCCGTGACTTATGAGTTTATATCCTCTCCGAGTTAAGTTTTTATCTATTGCATCATTCATATTTCTTAAACTCAATTATGTGCATGTATCTTAAAAGTTCATTACATTGCACTAGTTTAGGGGGAGTTTTTCAAAACTTCCCATGCTCTCAATAAAAGGTATGCACCATTATTGTATACCAAAAACTATTTAAAAAAAATGATTGTCATCAATTACCAAAAAGGGGGAGATTGAAGCATCTAGGCCCCAAAATTTTATTATGGTTTTGGTAATTAATGACATTACATGTTTTGGGCTAATTATCTATCTTGAGATAAGTGTTTGAACAGGTTAATCCTCTACATGACTTGAAAGGAAAGGAAAAAGGAGAAAGAGTCTTGAAGATTTTTAATCAAGGTTAAAAGACCTCTCAGTAGGTTAGAATAGAGTGTTGAGTTATTTTTAAGAGGGAATAGTGCCTAAGAACTTGATTTAATCCTAAGTGTGGAAATGGCTCAAAATCATACCTGATGGTTTTTAGTGGAACTGTCGGCGTTTCGAGCACCGCAAGTAAATTTGTAAGTCTAAGGGGCCGTGTTCCTCTCACCGAATGGTTAGACTCGTAAGCCCAAGTGCGGTGGTATTGTATTGCCTTTAGTGCGGATGGCTACACAATGTTTACAAGCGCGAAGCCGAGAGCCTTAGCGCAAGAATGCCGATTGCCTGGCGTGTCCGTGTTCCCTTCCTCGGGGTTCCCGCCCCTTTATACAAGAGGAAGGGGCAGTTACATCGAGAATGGGAAGGGCGAGGTGACCTATGCTAAGAGCTTTGGTCCTTCGCTCGCTGATCGCCACCGCTCGCCTTGCCCATGCCGGGTTGGTAGTCCTGCTGGGCGGCGGTAGTCGCCGTTGGGAAGTGGCGACCGCTTTCGTGAGCTCACAAATATTGACGCCGCTGTATAACGCTGGTGCCGCCGAGGGAGCATGTCTTCGATCAGACGCGGACCGGTTGATGGGACCGAAGCTTGACTTCGGCAGCCATTAAACCATCTTGGGAAGGGGCCACCGCTCGTGACAATACTTCGATTGACCCCATCCGTGGGGCACGTGGTCGTTGGTCGCGGAGGCTTCGACACGCGCCCTTGGCGGAGGTTGCCTTGGTTTGATTGAGTCGGGGATCCCGACCGCCGCGAGGTCGGAGTCCCGCTTGGTCGGAGTCGGGGATCCCGCCCCGCCGCAAGGTCGGGAGCCCCGCTTGGTCGGGATGCCTACCCGATCGGGTCGGGAATGGGCGCCCCGTGGCCCCGCAGTACTTTGGCTCAGAAGGGCCCGAGCGGCTCGTTAGGCTCGAGCTATGCTTGAGGCACCGCCATCACTCCGGCCGCTGGGGTACCCGTTATAAGTATTCGCCAGAACGCACTCGAAAAAACAAAATACTTTAGGTCCTTCCGCGTTTATGCTCGCCCTCTCGCGTGTTTTTAGCAAAATGGACCCAAAAAAATACATCCGCGGTTTTCCAAAAGAAAACATAGATTCACCAAAGGTTTATAGCGATTCACTTGATTTGCTTGGCTGGTCCTAGCGACCCATTTTAAAAAAACGCAAAACCGAAATAAAAATAAAAGATATGTCCGCTGGTTTTCAAAAAGAACAAAAATACGTCCGCAGCTTTCTCAAAAAAATGTAGATTCACCGAGAGTTTATAGCGATTCACCGATTTGCCAAGAGTTCTAGCAGCCCATTTTTTTAAAAACACAAAACTGAAATAAAAATACGTCCGAGGTTTTCAAAACAAAAGATTCACCGAGGTTTATAGCAGTTCACAACCAAATTTCCTGATTTCACGTGTCGATCGCCACACGCCAAAATTTCACACGACACGTCAGAGAAGCGTGACTTTGGCTAGTTTTAATGATATCATGACGAAATGTCTCACAATGTCTCTCGACGACAAGGAGTCCGACAAGAATAATGAATACGTATTTCTTCTTACAACAGATATCTAACACATATGGAAGATCGTGGTGTCAATCTTCCACGCCATGGCGGTTCTACTCTCGCCATCAAGTCGCTCATCGCAATAGACAAGAAGGACATGCTAGACTGCTCCAGACTATTTTGTCGATCCTCCTATCTATGGCCCGACCTTCTTTCGCAAGCAGTTTGGAATTATTCATTATTTATTTCTTGGCATATTATGTTGATCGTAATGTCTATGCTCAACCTTCTTTCGACATAGGTTTCAATGAATCGCCCTCTATTTCTTCGCATATTGCATGTCGTATGCGCATGATAATTATTTCGCTCGTAAGAGGAATTGTGTTGAATTCTTGGGTTATCTTCTTTGCAAAAGATAACCGCAAAGATTTCGATGCTAGCTTACTGCAGAGCAGCAGATGCTATTGATGATTATGTGCGAATTGGAGAAAGTACTGCTATAGAGAGCCTGAGAAAGTTTGTGAAAGCTATTATTGAAATCTTTGGAGATGAGTATTTGAGATCTCCAAATGAGAATGATACTGCCAGATTACTTACAATTGGTGAGGACAGAGGTTTTTCGGGAATGCTAGGGAGCATAGATTGCATGCACTGGAAGTGGAAAAATTGCCCTGCAGCATGGCAAGGCATGTATACTGGTCATGTTCACGAGCCAACAATCATTCTAGAAGCCGTTGCATCGCAAGATCTTTGGATATGGCATGCTTTTTTGGTTTACTGTGGTCTCATAATGATATTAATGTTCTTCATCGGCCCCTCTCTTTGCTAAGTTAATAAGGGCAAGCTTCGTATGAATTATACCGTGAACGGTCACAATCGCACAATGGGATACTATCTTGCGATGGCATATATCCTTCATGGGCAACATTTGTCAAGACAATACCAGCTCCCCAAGGGAATAAGAAAAACATTTTGTGGAAGCTCAAGAAGCAGCTAGGAAGGATGTGGAACGAGCATTTGGAGTTTTACAAGCTCGTTTTGCAATTGTTCGTGGACCACTGCTTTTGGTATCAAGAAACACTTCGAGATATCATGACAGCATGTATCATCATGCATAACATGATAATTGAAGATGAGCGGGATGGAGGTCCAGTTGATTACAATTACGAAGTAGTGGGAGAAAATGTTGCAGTCTCGCATGAACGAATACCTGAGCTTTCTGTGTTCATTCAAACTCATCAATCTATCGTAAATAGAAAAGCTCACTCTCGCCTTCAAGAAGATCTAGTCGAGCACTTATGGCACCATTATGGAGGGATGTAGTCAAGCGCTAGTTTAATGTTTCTGCACTTCAACTACAATGTACTAGTTTATGCACTTCAACTATAATGTACTAGTTTATGCACTTTAACTATTTGAATGCAAGAAATTTAAATCAAATAATGCATACATATATTGTAGCACATCATGGTTTAGTAGCACAAAAGTTTGCAACAAATTAGTTCATACATCATAAGTAGTGCTCAACTGCATCTATTACATCTTCGAGCGATGATATCATTCCGCAAGGACGAGTAGTATTGTTGTTGTGGCCCACCAAGCAACTCAGTGTCGACGCCATAATCTCTCTTCTTCCATCATTCTCTTCAATTCAAGCTCATTTTTTCTTATCTCAATCTTTTCTTTCTCTTGAGCAATCCTCTCCGTTCTTGCGCAAATGCTCGCTCGCATCGCTCTTCCTTCTTCTCGCTTCTTTCATAATCTCCATTTCTTTCGCCTCTTTCCTAAAGTTTTCCAAAGCTTCATGTAGAGTGAACTTGTTTCACTCTCAATCAAGCTTTACCACTACAGAAACGCTCTTTCTCGCCTTCCTACCAACAGCCTTCGAGCACATCACTTCGCAGAGGAGCATCTTCATGAAAATGGCTTGCATTAGAGCTAACAGATCGAACTACCCTGAGAAGCATTAGATGATGTCTTCGCTTTTTCGAGATAAATGACCAGTCCACTTTGGATGGTGTTGTAATACGCTCCAAAGAATGCAAGTATGTAAATAATCGCTCTTCTTCTTCTTGGTACAAAGCTTTAGCATGGACAATCTGCAGGCTACATGTGTACCTTATTAACAAGGGAACACATGTGAAGCTAATAAAAAGGATATGTACCAACCTTATCCCGCTCGTTATCCCGCTTTGTCTTCTACGCCAATGCGGTCATAACATCCACAAAACTTGTTGACATGTTCTTGGATAGATGACCATCGTGCATAAGTGAATTCGACTACGTCCAAAAGAAATTTTTGTTCTCATGGAAGTAATCATGTATTCTACTCCAATATGTGGCACGAGTTTGTTGGGTCCTTGCACTAGATCCAAGCTAACATTCACCATGCCGACACCAACATGTTGTCTTCATTCTCCAAAATTTTTTGACCTTTTATTGTGAGCTCTCCGAGGATGGAGTGGTCAACCGAGAAGGTTGCTCCCAATTGGGCTTTCATCCCAAGGTATTTCACTTTCCCTCACGCAATGCATTTGAGCATAGAAGTCATCCATATTGCACAAGTCAGAGACATCAATACTTCATTAAGCACAAATACGTAGCAACACATGTAATAAGCAAAACACATGTCAATGTAAATGAACTTATAGGTCTTAAAAGTACAACATGTCTTAATATACATAATACAAGAACACGAATAACTCACTACTAGACTCGATACTTTCATCCTCTCTAAATTGATGGTCATCACGCTTATTCAATCATCCGTCTCGTAGTCGATGGGCACAACCGCTTGTCTATGTTGGACAAAGTGTCTTCTTCTTCTTCTTCAGTGACTCGACACCGCCTGCTCGCACTAAGTCTTCCGATTGTATGGCAAGATCATCAAGGCGGCGAGCAAAGTGTGTTCGATCTCAAGTAAGAGTCGGTTCATTCATTCAACGCTTTCGCTTGAGCAAGGAGAAAATTATCGTACACTATGTTCTTAATATCACTTGTTGTCGGCGCTTCGAGCACCGCAAGTAAATTTGTAAGTCTAAGGGCGCGCTGCCTCTCCCCGAATGGTTAGACTCTAAGCCCAAGATGTATATTGGTTCGAGCCGAAAGTCCCTACCCAGCTTCTTGTGGGGTATTGTATTACCTTCGTGCAAATGGTCGCACAATGTTTACAAGTGAGAGCCGGGAGTTCTAGCGTGAGAATGCCGATTGCCTGCTCGTGAGGACTTAGCTGTAAGAAGCCCCTTCCTCTCCTGTGGCTCCCGCCTCCTTTTATATAGAAGGAAGGGCAGTTACATCGAGAGTTGGGAAGGGTGAGGTGACCTATGCTAAGAGCTTCGGTCCTTCGCTCGCGATCGTCACCGCTTGCCTTGCCCACGCCGGTCGGTAGTCCCGCTAAGGTGGCGTTAGTCGCTTGCCGGAAATGGCGACCGCTTCGTGAGCCCGACGAGTGTTGACGCGGCGTTGTATAACATTGATGCCGCCGAGGGAGCGTGCCTTCTACTTGTAAGCAATCGTTGATGGGACCTAAGCTTGACTTCAGCAGCCATTATACTATCTTGGGAAAGAGCCACCGCCTCGCTCACCACTTCGATCGGTCCTTCCGTGGGACGCGTGGTCGATGGTCGTGGAGGCTCATCATGCGCGCTTTTTGGCGAGGTTGCTTTAATTAGGTCGAGTCGGGATCCCGACCGCCGCGGGGCCGGAGTCCCGCTTGGTCGGGATGTTTGTCCCGACGGTCGGGACGGCGCCCTTTGTGGCCCCGCAGTGTCTTGGTCAGAGCGGCCTGGTGCAGCTTGTTAGGTCTGAGCCGGGCTTGAGGCGACCGCTTGTCATCCCGGGCCGCTGGGGTACCTCGTATGAGTATTCGCCACTTGCGATTTCCTCTATGCGATTAATTGTCCAAGCATGCACTTCACGGACTTTCTTTGAATCTTTATCCATCTATATGCAAGTAAATAGTAAACTAAGACACAACATAATAGTATAATGTAGACAGAAATATGTCAAGTCAAGCAAGCTTATGCGTGTAAGTTCAAGCTCCATTAGTTTTGGTGATTGGTTTAATATTAATGTTTAATCATTGCTTAATGACAAATCTAATCATTATGAGACTAACATGTTTAATTGAGTCTTATTCTTATTAGTCTCATATTTGGATGGAAAATGGAAAACCTAAGGTATGCACTTGTATTCACTCTATTGACTTAATGCATACTTAGGATTCAAGTTAAAGTATGAACTCTTCCATTGCTTTAGTCCAAATATGTGCATTATGTTCCTAATTCATATATACATGAATGCACACATCTAGGGGAGTCGATAATTTAACTTGATGTTTCAATTGCATTGATCCATGTCCTCTTGTCATATAATATAAAGGATCAAGACTTTGAAACAATCATTTGAGTATATGAAACTTGTGTAGTTATATATATACTCATATCAATTTAAATGAAATTTAAATTGAGTTCGATTGTCTTTCAATCAATAAAAGGACATTTCATCATGTGTTGATGATGTCTCTTTGTTGATTAAGGACAGTTAAAAGTCTTGAGTATAATGAAGCATTAGTTGCATCAAAGTACTCAAGACAACATTTAATCATTCAATTGATTTAGGTTGTGCTCAATCGATCTTAGAGGCATCCATTATGTGTTAATGGAGTGCGTGATGATTGAGACAACCGTGTTTGTTGGACTAACATCTTCCATGAGTTGTGAAGTAGGTTGAGTCCAAGATAATGAAGATTCGAGAAGAAGAAGAAGTCATCATGTGTTGATGAGCTTCAAGAGGTGATCCCAAGTAAAGAGAAGAGCTAGAAGGTTCATCATGTGTTGATGACCAAGAAGAAGAAGAGGTGATCCCGAGAGAAGATGATTGGAAATCATAGAAGCTCCAAGTGGATAGTTTGAGGCAAAGGTATAACTAGCTAGGGCTAAGGATGTGTTCCTAGTCTTTACCGGTCTCTGTGTTTGGTTGGGAGACCGGTTGCTAGTTAGGTTGCCGTACTATTAAGAGGGGTTGAGTCTTTTAGCTTGAGCCTCATCATGTGTTGATGAACTCGATCCGGTTCACTCTAGCTCACTCTCTTGGTTTGGTTTTTGTATTGAGCTAACCATTTGGCATGTGTTGCAAATGGGTGAAGCTCGTATGTTGATTTTGCATGAGCTAAGTATTTGCATGTGTTGCAAATAAGGGAGCTCATGCTTGCTTCTTGAGTGAATCTTATTTTGTTGTGGTTGTTTGCATGGTGCTAGAGATTTGCATGTGTTGCAAATAGTTGGCATTTGCAAATGTGTTTTGCAAAGTGTCGGGATTATGTGTTGATCCTTACATGGCTAAGAGGATTGATCTTATAGGTTCGTAGTTTATTTGCGAATGTGTTTTGCAAATAAGTTGGAGTTGTTATTTGCAAATGTGTTTTGCAAATGAACTTGAGATTATGGGTTTCGATCCTAGAGCATGTGAATAGGGTTTGCAAATTGACTTGATCATGTGTTGATCATCACATGGCTAAGAGGATTGATCTCATAAGTTCTTGGTTTATTGGCAAATATGTTTTGCAAATAAGTTGTGCTTAATGAGATTCTTTGGAGTATGTGATTAACATGTGTAAATGTGTTTTGCATAGTGTTGTGATCATGTGTTGATCCTCACATAGCTCAAAGAATATATCTTTAATGGTTTGGAGAAAAGTTTTTGTGAAAGACCGTGTTTTCTCCTTATGGCCGGTCGTACCGCCCATGTAGGGCCGGTAGCACCGCCTGGCCGGTAGTACAGCTTATGGGAGCATGTACTGCAGGTCGGTCCGTGCTACGCCATGGTAGCCCAGAGCACCGAGGTCCAGCTACCGCCCGTCCGCCGGTGTGAAAATTCCGAGAGGGATGTTTTGGGCGTTTGATGGTCGTGCTACCGCCATGGTAGGCCAGAGCACCGAGGTCCGTGCTACCGCTCCTATGGCCGTGTGAAAATTCCAGAGGAGATGTTTTTGTGTTCACTCAAGTCCGGCTACGGGTGAAGGCCGATGTTATCGCTCGAGCGGTAGCACCGCTCCCGCTGGTCGGTGCTACGGAACCCCGCAACGGCTAGTTTTGTAGCCGTTGAGAGGAGGCCGTGCTACGGTCCCGGCTAACAGAGCACCGGAATTTCGGTTTTGTCTGCACTTCAACGGCTAGTTTTGGCTTGGAGGCTATAAAAGGAGGCCTTGGGGGCAAGGGCGTAAGGTTGGTCGTGTGCTAGAGCATTTGGGTGTTTGTAGGAGTTGTGTGCATGTGTTGCCTCTTCCATTTGCTTCTTGAGCTAGTGTGAGCCTCTAATTGCATGTGTTGCAATTAGGAGAGGATCGAGAGCCTCTTGTGCATGTGTTGCACTTGAGGAGGATCCTAGTGCATGTGTTGCACGAGGAGGTCACCGGAGTGCATGTGTTGCACTAGGTGAAGTTCTGCGAAGGGCTTGATTTGTTACTCTTGGAGGTTGCCGCCTCCTAGACTGGCAGAGAGCGTGTCAGGCGGTGAGCTTCTCAACTGAGGTTGTGAGAAGCCCTGCAAAGTTTGTGAAGGTTGGAGCTCGCCACCCGAGAGGGAAAAGGAGTTACCACTAGTGGATTCGAGGTGGGTGCTCAATTCGTGGAGCCGGTCCACCTGCTTGGGCTAACCTCAACGTGGACTAGGGAGACTGCAAGTCTCCTAACACCACAAGAAAAGTATTGTGTCTCTTGTGCTTGCATTGTGTTTGTTATTTATGTTCAAGCAATTTATATTCATAGAATTAAATTGATTGATTGCTTATCTTTAGAATTGCATATTCTTGTTAGAGACATAATTAGTTAGTGTACATAGTGAGCCTAGTTGATTTAGGCTTTATTTGTCAAAACCTTAGTTTATCGCTTCCGCATTATTATTGATAAGGTTTTGGCATAAGGATAATTAGGGGTGAATTGCTTTGTAGAAATTAGTAGAACGAAAGATTTTAAAAGCCGCCTATTCACCCCTCTCTAGTCGGCATCCTCGACCTTACAAGTGGTATCAGAGCTTGGTCTCTCATTTTGTTAGACTTAACCGTCTAGAGAGTAAAGGATGGCGACTAGTGAATCAGTGCACTACACCGATTCACATATCTTTGATGGCTCAAATTATGCTTCGGAGCAGGAAATTCAGTTCACGCTGACCAAACTTCGCTCGAGCAGGAAATTAAGTTCACGCCGACCACTTGAAAACAGCCTGACACATATTCACTACAACAGAAATTATCAAGATCCAACCGTTGGATCGATGTGAAATTTTAACTGTAGAAATTATATTCGATTAAGAAGCTAACAAAAATAATCAAGTAAATCAGACCTGTGGATCGAGAGTTATGTCCTTCGCAATACGATCAAACAAATCTAGATCAAATAATGATGGAAATCGATTTGTAAGGCTACGCCGACCTACCCTAACAAACTATATTACCGTAGATCCAACCGTTAGATGGACATGAAATTTTAACTATAGAAACTAGATTCAATTATGAATCTAACCCAATAAAAATAAACTCGATCGGATCTACGGATCAAAAGATATTACCTTCGCAAGATGATCAATCAGTGATGACGGAAATTGATTTGCAAGGCTACGCCGACCAATCTCCGTAACTTCAACTACCACGGATCTTCGTAACTTCAGAATCTTCGTAACTTCAAAGACATGATTTCACACAAACCTTTACGTAAAGGTTACCGAGCACTTATTTATTGAACCTAATAAAGTGATACATAACAATCTCACACCAAACATAGCTTATTACACTTGCATTATCCCGCGCCGTGACCAAAGGTGTTCACCAGATCCGCCGCAACCGGCGCCGGGTTGGCGATCCTTTGCCTTTGAGTTGCTTGTATGCAGGCAAGACCGACCGCTGGGTGACGCCCCAGAACGACGGAGTTCCCATAAAATCGGTTAATGTCCTGTGATGCCCCTGCCTTTGATCCTCCACGATCATGTTATGAAGAATGATGCATGCGCCATTATATTCCTTAACGCACTGTGCCAACATCGCCGGGCCCCGCATAATGGCAAACCCGCCCGAGCACTCCAAATGCTCTCTCAACATCCTTCCTTGCAGGTGAGAACCGCCAAATTGCACTTGGTTTAATCGAGCTACGGATGCCCATTTAGATGAGAGCTAACATATGCTCGCACAAGAGCTAGGCACATGTTAATTCACATCTATATGACAAACAACGCAGCCACAATCTCAATTAAAACAAAAGCAACTCCGTAGTCCCTGCATGTGTCTCAAGACGATGCCCAAGATCAACACACATACCGTTGCACAACATCTCTATCATCACACAATACATAGAGAGTGCAAGTTTTAATGTAAATTACAAGTCTTCAACATATTACAAGTCTCATACATCGAGTGTACCAAATCTGAATTTAAACTTGAGAAGCATACAAAGACAAGTCTATATGCTCTCAACCAAAGGTCACTAGCTAGAAACTATCCATGGTTTAACTAGCGAATTAGACATAGAGTACGCAGCGGATATAATCATCATAAAAGCAAAATAATAGTGGCGCCATTGCCCATAAGGCACCACTACCGCTATCTTGGCCAACCACCGACTACTCATCCCCTTCGACGACATCGGCGGGGTAAAAATAGCCATACATGGCCTCATTCTCACCTGCAAAACTCCAACAACAAACACATGAGTACGAAGGTACTCGCAAGTCTTACACGGACCATAGAGTACAAGGATAATGCATATGGTTGTAGCAAGGACATGAAAGGCCACAAGTTAAAGTAGTATTTATAAAAGCATAACTTAACAACTAGGAGTAATGTGTAAGCAACCTTAGTACTATTTGACTTCTATGGACAGCTAGCTCATACCCAACATCCTCATGAGACCATCATGTTTCACCTTCTAAGCTCATCATAAAACAACACGTGACACTACGATGATGTCCAATGAACATTAAGCTTTGCCATAACCGAGAGCGCTATTCGAATAGTTCTTACACCCGCAGGGGGTACATCTTTACCCACACGACACGAGACCACCGACCATACCACCCGCCGATAGCAAGCGATGATTCACATTACAACCTTTCACATACTCACCCCAAACATTTGTGCTCGTGTTCAATGTACGGAGATGACTAGGTCCACCGGGACACCCCTAGGCACCTCACCCACACACCAAACCCACAAGTCAAATGATCCGGTAACTTATGGTACTTAGCTCATCCATCCCATATATGGATATGTGGTTAGTACGAAAGTGCTTAAGACAACGGCACCAACGATCGGTCCTTAATCGACTAAGCGAGCCTATGGCATCCGAGACTCCATTCTCGATAACCCCAACTACTCGCCCAAGTCTCGTGACTTTCACCCTTTTAAACAAGTCCTTCAAATTATCATGAATGAAACAACATTCTTTCCAATTACCATGTTTCAAACCCCTACCATCCCGCGATAACTACCAATCACTACAAATAAAAGACCATCAAAATCCCCGGATTCCATACCAAGACCTAGAGCATGGCTAAGCATCTAACGCGATCATTAGCATAAGACAAACTACCCATGCTAAGAGTTATCAAGGTGTATGGTAAACAATATCAAGGAAGGGGAAATGCAACAATTAGGAGCTATTCGCGACATAGCTATATAACATAAACCCACATGCATAACATCATAATATAAGTCACATTGATCCAAAATATAGGAGAAATATGCTCGATGCTTGCCTTGTGTAGGAGCTGGTTCCTCCTCAAGGTTCACCTCACTCACGGTCACGGTCAACCTCATTGCTCTCCAGACGCTCTGACTCTAAACGAATGCAATGATGCAAAATTAGAATGATGCCATTGATGTAAATGCGCATGTATGAGCATGAGAAATGAATGAGAGAAACTTCAGAAGTAACATACAAAGTTCAAGAATAAAGAAGTTTATCTGAGTTCATTTATTTGAAGGACATCATTCAATTGAGTTATACCCAATTATTAATTTGCTGAAAATTACGCTTTAAGGAGCGCAACTCAAACCACAAATCAAAAGAACGAACACTTGATAAAAGGGAAACAATATTTTTCATATAAATGATCATTAGGGCTTAATGTGGTCTAACTCAAAATTGTTTAAAATGATATCATTTTTGTACAGCAAGTAAGGGTATATTATTCTAAGGTCATGAGATTTGGTTTCGTTGAGTTTGAGGTCTGCTTATAAAGTTACGATCATTTGAACATTTTGCCGATTGCATGTTCATACAACTAGCAAATAGACTAAACTAAAGCAAAGTCTAAATATTTTTGACTATTCATAATCTATGCAATCCCACAAACACATCTAAACTGGTTTCATAAGTTTTGAGCTCATATGAACATTATTCTAACCACTTGAAGTTTGAATGTTATTAAGGTCCTAAACCAACAATATTTGAATCAAAATACATTAAAATTTAAATGTTTTTACAGAAATGGAGTGCATAGGGTTGCAGTGGCTTATGGTATTTATTTCGTGATTTATGGATCAAGATAAAATATACTTTCTTCATAACACCTATTTAGGCCTAGCACTCAAACTCTAATAAGAATATTTTCCTGCAAGCAACACATAACTTTTTATTTCATATTCTAATTCCTCATTTCAAAATTTAAATTTAGAAACTAATTTTACTTCATTTGGACACTCCTAGCAAAAGATATGAAGGTTTGATTGCAAGAGGCAAAAAGGAGAAATCTAAAATGCCAGACTTGGGTTAGAACTCAAGACCTGCCAGTGAGAACCGAGCACTACAACCACTTGGCCACGGTGCTTCTTGTGAATGATTTGCATGCACAAATACTTGAGACTTACCTTCACAAACCCTAGACCTTGACCCGGTTGGCAATGGCGATGGCGGCCGGCTATTCTCGCTTGGCTCGGTGGAAAGGATGTCGCAGCAAGTGAGGCACACCGGGGCAGTCCTGATGACGGCGGCGACCACCGGAGGTCGCCGAGACGGCGGCGACGGCCGAGCGGCGCGCAAAGCAGTGAGCTTGGCTAGAGAAGCAGTTGTGTGGGCTAGCTTCTTCTCGCGCAGGCTTGCAAGCTCAATGGAGAAACCGAGTTAGAGGGTTAAGCAAGATTTTTGGCGAGGCAAGGATCATCACGAGCTCACCTAGAAGATCGGGCGCTGGCCTGGCCGAGCTCAGACCGCAGAGCTCTACCGGGAGAAGACGAGGGCTCTGGGGTTTATGGCGCCGCGATGGAGTAGGTGGGGCGAGGAGTGTACAAGACAAGGAGAGCTCAGAGCACCGCCTAGCGTCGTTAATCAAGACCAGCCAGTGTGGACTCACCGTCCATGGTGCCCAACCGAGAAGAAGCAGACAGAGAATTTTTTTTTGAATTTTCACCAATTTCTTCTCCTCTCTTCTTCTACTTAATTAAGGGTTCAAAACAACTCCAAAATTATCCCAATTTTTTGAATCACGATAGACATTAGATAGCACAGATAGTTGGTTTCACTCAAAAGCATTTGTAAATTAAGTATGCAAATTCACACAAGACTACTGTTTTTGAACTTACAAGATTTAATTTGAGCACCCAAATGATCTCCTAAAATCTGGGAATAAATTCCTAAATTCACTATTTGAAGTGCGAATAATACAAAAATAACACATAGGTCATGTTATGTGGTGAAGAATTGAGTTGTTTCACAACGCACTAATTTGCACTAAAATCAACAATTCAAAATTGAATTCAATGCATGCCAACACGAGATTAAATGCTTAATGATGCTTCATGTATGCTCATGATGATTATAGATGCATCTTTGGTTTTGGGGCTATGACAAGTCTCCCTTAAAAGAATCTCGCCCCGAGATTCAAGCTAAACCGAAGGATGGTAGATACGCTACTAACCACTTGCTCGAACTTGAGGAGAAAAGTCTCACTAAATGGCCTGACCTGGCAGCGAGAAGGTAAAGGAGACACCTCTATCTTATTTAAGGCCATATTCACCTTGACAAGTTCTTAACTTAGAGAAATTTTATAATTTAAAGGTAAGGCTAAGGAAGTGCTCATATGAATGTGATGATATATGGTGCATAGAAAGGCATAACATAATCATTCACATACCGAGAAGAGATGTGGATACTGATACGAATTTGATCTTCTTGTTCCCATGTAGCTTCATCTTTGGTGTGATTGCTCCATTGTACCTTGACAAACTTAACATCCCCTTTCTCATATTTCGCTCAACCTTCTCTAGAATACTTAATAGGATGCTCATAATATGAGAGGTCGGGTTGAGATGTAGATCTTCCAAACGAGTTTCTTCTATTGAACTCAGAGGCATTTCTCTAGAATACCTTGGCATATTCTTGTTAGAGACATAATTAGTTAGTGCACATAGTGAGCCTAGTTGATTTAGGCTTTATTTGTCAAAACCTTAGTTTATCGCCCGCATTATTATTGATAAGGTTTTGGCATAAGGATAATTAGGGTGAATTGCTTTGTAGAAATTAGTAGAACGAAAGATTTTTAAAAGCCGCCTATTCACCCTCTCTAGTCGGCATCCTCGACCTTACAAGTGGTATCGAGCTTGGTCTCTCATTTTATTAGACTTAACCGCCTAGAGAGTAAAGGATGGCGACTAGTGGATCGTGCACTACACCGATTCACATATCTTTGATGGCTCAAATTATGCTTCGAGCAGGAAATCCAGTTCACGCGGACCAAACTTCGCTCGAGCGTGGAAATTCAGCTCACGCCGACCACCCAAAATAGCCTGACACATATTCACTACAACAGAAATTATCAAGATCCAACCGCTGGATCGATGTGAAATTTTAATCAGAGAAATTATATTCGATTAAGAAGCTAACCCAAAATAATCAAGTAAATCGACTGTGGATCGAGAGTTATGTCCTTCGCAATACGGCTGAAACAAATCTAGATCAAATAATGATGGAAATCGACGGTAAGGCTACGCCGACCTATCCTAACAAACTATATTACCAAGATCCAACCGTTAGATGGACATGAAATTTTAACTATAGAAACTAGATTCAATTATGAATCTAACCCAATAAAAATAAACTCGATCGGATCTACGGATCAAAAGATATTACCTTCGCAAGATGATGAATCAGTGATGAAGGAAATTGATTTGCAAGGCTACGCCGACCAATCTCCGTAACTTCACTACCACGGATCTTCGTAACTTCAAAGAATCTTCGTAACTTCAAAGACATGATTTCACACAAACCTTTTACGTAAAGGTTACCGAGCACTTATTTATTGAACCTAATAAAGGATACATAACAATCTCACACCAAACATAGCTTATTACACTTGCATTATCCTCGTGCCGTGACCAAAGGTGTTCACCAGATCCGCCGCAACCGGCGCCAAGTTGGCGATCCTCCGCTTTGAGTTGCTTGTATGCGCAGCAAGACCGACTGCTGGGTGACGCCCCAGTAACGACGGAGTTCCCATAAAATCGGTTAATGTCCCGTGATGCCCCATTCCTCTCATCCTCCACGATCATGTTATGAAGAATGATGCATGCAACATTATATTCCTTAACGCACTGTGCCAACATCACGGCCCCGCATAATGGCAAACCTAGCCCGAGCACTCCAAATGCTCTCTCAACATCCTTCCTTGCAATGGATCGCATCCGAGAAGTAGACCCTCTTGTTTCCCATCTACACGCAATCACCTTGACGAAGGTAGCCCACTGGTAAATGCCATCCGCGAGGTAGTAGCCCATGTCGCATCGATTGCCATTGACGATGTAGTTTACCTCCGAGTCGTACCATCATTTTCTAGAAAATATGTTAGAACGGTGCAACACATTAATATCGCTCATGCTTCCCGCATCCCAAAAAGCATGCCAAATCCACGTGTCATACGGCAACCGCCGAGGACTATGGAAGGCTTGCAGTATGCCCTCGTGAAAGCCCCTTGCCATGCTTTCGCGCTTTTTCCAGTCCAATGTATGCAATCGATATTAAGCATTCCAGTGGAAACCCCGAATGCTTACCAACAACTAGGAGTCTACCAATGTCTTCTCAGATTAGAGATCGGAGATATTCCTCCCGAAAACCCGACCACCGCCTTCACGAACTTCTTGAGAGCTACAATGGCCGATTTTCCCAATACGGAGGTACTCGCTCACAGCGCCGCAGGAACACCGTAAGCTAGTTGACGGAGAGTCGCTGCTATTTTTGAAGAGGTGCCAAACCAAGCTTCCTGCTGCATCCCTACTTTGTCGGAACCAAACGTCGTGGTCCTTCGACAAAGATTCGTTATGCGCAAAAATAGGAGCGCTCATCCAAACTCGCGATGCGAAACGACTTATAGACATAATGAAACCTTACAAGTACATCATTCATATTTGTTAGACTATCGTTTGTTACCTCCACCAAAAATGCGCCGCAGACACGGGAGGAAGCGGTAATCACCATAAAGCCGAGCCGCCTTCAACGTGACTCGGTTGATCACCGCATGGCCTCGAACCGATCACCGCCGATGGTTGTTACTCTCGCTTCTATCTCCTCCTCCTTTGCGATTGCTAAGAGAAGGAGTCCTCATCATCACTAAAGGATTGTTCATCACTTAGGAAGAAATGAATCGACTCATTGTGAGGTTGGCAATGGGTTGTGGGTGACTAACCCGACATGCAACCTCGACGAATACTCATACCGTGGGTACCCAACGCCCCGGGTGACAAGCAGTGTCACACAAGTCAAGCCCCACCAAGTGGGGCTCCCGACCTAGCAGGCGAGCGGTCCGACCAAGTGGGGCTCCCGACCTAGCAGGCGAGCGGTCCCGACCAAGTAGGGCTCCCGACCTCGCGGCGGTCGGGCACCCCGACCTCGACTGATCGAGGCAACCTCCCCGAGGGTCGCGTGTCGTCTCCACCACCTGGCCATGTGCCCATGAGCAGGATCGATCGAGGTGACCATACGGAGCAGTGGTTCCTTCCCAAGATAGCATGATGATTGCCGGGTCAAGGACCCGGTCCTATCACCACCACGACAAGACGGAGGTGCGCTTCCTCCCGAGGTAGCACCTACCATACGCCACAACGCCAAGATCCGCCTGCTCGCAGAAGGCAAAAGCGCCGATTCCCGACGAGCAGTTTAATCGCCCGCCCAATGGGACTACCGACCGGCGTGGGCAAGGCGAATGATGACCACTCGTCAAGACGAAGACCAAGCTCTAGCGAGGTTGCTTCGCCTCCCTCTCCCACTCTCGATGTAACCCGCCTTCATGTCAGATAAAGGAGGCAGGAGCCCTTGGGAGAGGGATCGCCTCCTCCGACCAAGTCCTCACGAACAAGCAACTAACTTCTTGTGCTAGAGCTCTCACTCACTTGTAAACTCAGGTAGTCATCTGCACTAAAGGAAATACAACATCAACACACGAATCGAGTAGGGACATTCGCCCAACCAAGATACACCTTGGGCCTCCGAGTCTAACCATTCAGGAGAGGGAACGCGTGGCCCTTAGACTTACAAATTTACTTGCCGCGGAGGTCGGGAGCCCCGCTTGGTCGGGATGCCTACTCGACGGTCGAGAATGGGCGCCTGTGTGGCCCCGCAGTACTTTGGTTGGTAGCGGGCCCGAGCGGCTCGTTAGGCTCGAGCTATGCTTGAGGCACCTACTCACACTCCGGCCGCTGGGGTACCTCGTTATAAGTATTCACAAAGCCCTTCTTCACTAAGCCAACCGCGGCCGGTTCATGCAGAGCACTCCGCCACGACATTCTCGGAAGAGGTGGCGGAAAGGTGAGGAAAGAAGAAGGCTAAGAGTTCTCTTCTCCGCTCTTGTTGCTTTTTCTTGTCTTAGGCAAAGGGTCGAAGATGAGGAGCGCAAGAGCACGTGGATCGCCTCAAAACGCCCCAATGACGATGATAGAAGACGAGCGGCGCCACCAACAAACACTCTCGAGCGAAC
>JAYEVK010000238.1:0-142431 GCA_036346275.1 Otatea glauca
TAAATGACGAAAGATGAACAGTGCCAATTTCGCCGATTGAATTGGCGATGATGTTTGTTCTGCCACCGATTGAATTGGCCAAACAGATTATTTACTCGCGATTCATTTGGCCGACAAGGCTAAGGCTTCTATCGCCATTTCAATTGGCACGTAACCTCGCGTGAATTCATTTGGCCATGTAAGGCCTATCGCTAGTTTATTTGGTGAAAGAGTTTCTGTCGTCAATTGAAATGGCAATAGAACTCTGTCGCCAATTAAAATGGCGAAAGAGATATATTTTTGTAATTATTTTTTCGGTATTTTTTTGTAAAATTATTTAAACAGTATATTATTTTTTTAAAAAAAACCGCTTCATTAGAATATGCATGTGACCCAAGGGCAGTAGCACAGTTGGAATATGAAGACTGTGCTTGATATTCCTGAGAAGGAATTGTTTCAATGTTGATGAACAAAATCGTTAACATTGAATCTAGAGCATGTTATCCACAAATTACATGTCTGTATTAAAACCATAGTTATCGGATTTGCTTTGTAACCCCTATGAATTGCAGGCGATTCATCGAACTCGGACCGGTTTAGAGTAACGGGTTCGTGTTCAAAGTGAAAATTAGAAGAAAAGGGGCATAAACTAGAGGAAAAGGGGCATGAATATTACAATAAAACTGGTGTCAATTTGCTAAACTAGAGGAAAAGGGGCATATTCGAACTGTATTTGTATTCATATTCATTTCGATAATACCGATACAAATGTGGAAGACCACTATTTAATTCATATTCAATCTGTTGACCTAAGTTTCGGGCAATTTCTTTTGTCAAATCTAATTATGTTTAATTAGTTTCAATATATCGTTTATTTTAAGCAATATAAGGTATTATTATTCTGTTATTTTATCGATTGTTGTTTGGAGGTAAAAGTATTATTTATTATTGTCGGGCCCCAGAAATGTGGTTCGACCCTATGTATACCGTATTAGTCCCATGATCAATGGCTAGTACATACAAACAACATTGTCATACCACATCCATACACGCAAAAATAATCATAGTGGCATAATAGTAATAATCATGGGAACATAGGCTCATACAACTAAGCTTTTAATAAAAAGGCCGACCGCCAAATAGTTCACATGACAATTAAGTAACAGCTGAAAAAGCGGTAAATGAGACAAAAATTCTAGCAAGCATGCCTTAGCTCACCACAGAAACCGACTAGGATTAAACTTTAGTAACCTGTCGTCTTTACCAAAACCCATTGCGAAGAAAATAACCATTCGGGAGTCTCCTTCCTCTTTCTCCTCGATAATGTTCAACAAGCAACCTATGCAGTACTAAAATTGTACCCCACAAGTTGTAAGCAAAGTCGATAGTATGCAAGGCTATATCAAGAGAGATGCCCATCCTACCAAGTTTTCTGCTTGCACAAAGCGAGATTTCATTTGCAATAAGAGTATGTTAGGTTAGAGACGCAAGAAATGGGACATGAATTTTAACGTGGAAAACCTCACGAAAGAGGAAAAAAATCCCGGGAGACTTTATCTCTAACAAAGTATAAAAGATAGCAATCGGAAGTTGTAAAAGGAGCTGACATTTGATATAAAGTAACTAGTAACATAAGATAACAACAAATGGCTTTCCATAGCCATGAGCAACAACAATCACCTACTCATGTCCAAGGTAAAAAAGCGGATACCTTCCCTTTTCAACCAAGTTTTGAAAAACATAAGACTAGCCCAAGCGACATCACTAAGCTTCACCCATAACCTGTGGCACGGCTATTTAAATATATTTTACACTCTACAGAGTTTGTACTGCTTTACCTATAAGATATGATCATCTTTTAATGTCGGCCACGACACACTTCCTTTGGTGTGCTACTAAGAGATCATGACAAAGTCTTTACATTGCTCGATCCCAACCTTGTCCCGCTCAATGGATTTTTGCCGTCGGGAATTTGACCTATTAACCTCGAGGAACGTACTGTGATGGGAACCCCCTCGAGTCCACGCTATGTCCTAACATGAGGCACTCATACTACTCTGATCTATGATGAGTACATATTAGGCCCAAAAAACTTATTATGCGACTGCCTTCCCATAAAGACACTTTTGGTTGTACGAGAGGCTTAGCCGAGACCCAAATATGCAAATCGGACCTCTCGCGCGTATGTCGCACTAGTTCAGATCACGCTTAGTGCACACAAAGCGACAACATTGATGAAATACCATTCCATATGCATATTATTTAAGAAAGAAGAAATTAATAATAAATATCATAGTAGCAATCTTATGATCAAGGCTTACAATTATTGCCTTATGTGGTGAACAACTCAATTATATTGCAGCGAAGGAAACGGAATATCTTCAAGTGAAGCCCATCCATATGCCTACAGCAATCGATTAGGGTAGTACAAACCTAGTTCTTCATGATCTTCAAAGTAGTCCTCATTGACCACCGACGCCTTGATGAATGTCTTCAAAGAATTGAGTAGCATTGTTTATAGCAAGGGTGAGTACATGGGTACTTAGTAAGTTGCACCACGTAATGCAAATCTAATAACTATATGCAAGGCTTATTCAAAGAATGGTTGATATGGTTATTTTTGCACAAAGCGCACTTTATCATTTGAATAGAATAATAGATTAAAACCATAAGTAAAATAAATAATAGTAATAATAAGTTATTCATAGATTTTTAAAGTTAAACTGAACTAAACTAGCACACAGCCTATACCATTTCCTTTTCCTAGCACACACCATACCTCCCAAGTTTTATTTAAAAAATCCGATCATTGTCCATAACCGGGACACGGCTATCCTAATAGATTGACACTCTGCAGATGTTATACACTTTACCCACAAGATATGATTATCTTAGAATGTCCGTCTCACACACTTCCGTAGGTGTGCGATTAAGAAAATCATAGCAAAACCTTTTGAAAACTCTATCCGAATATTGACCCTCCTAACAAGTTTGAACTCGCTATTCCTCCTCGCAGGCAAGAGGTGTTGGGACCCGGATTTACTTAATCAAACCCTCTGTGTATACCGCACTAGTCCATGATCACACTAGTGCACAAAATGGCAACATAGATGAAATACCATTCCATACAACGATTTAACTAAGAAAGTAACAAATTATTATTAAATAAAGCAACATACCTTATGGTTAAAGTTTACACCACTATGCCTTAAGAGCTTAAGAAACTAATAAACTATTGTAGAGTAAATAAAATAATTTGGGCTATCTGACATGCCATAGGCAATCGCTTGGGGAACGCCTTCCTAGTCCATATAGTCTTCATAGTACTCCTCATAGAACTCTGATTTCCTAGTCCTTCCTCAAAGAACTAAACAACAAAGGCGTAGCCGTGAGTACAAAAAGTACTCAAGAAGCCAGAGAGAAGTGATGCAATATATTCATGCAAGGCTTGCCAAAGAATAGTCATATGGTTCTTTGCGTAAAGCAATAACTTGAATTTAAATACAACAAATAGACTAAAGCATATTCATGAAAAGATAATAAATAACTGGTAAATCAATGATATACAACATGAATGAATGGTGATGCTTCACCCAACACCATCTAAAACCATCATCAAACTACTAGACTCAACAGTGTTAACTTTAGACAACAAAACAACAATGGACTCTCCTGCTCGATGTGACCATGCCGCCCAACAAGTCTCGGTCCATGGACATGTGGGACCCTCGTCCATGGACCGAGTTCATGAATAGGCAAAGGTCCACGGTGGACTAGGTCTACAAAATAGGGATCAAGGGTTGACACGGTCTTGCCACGGTCGCACATCCAAAGGGTCTGTCGGATCGATGGTGGAGAATCACGATGATGGTCAGAGCGAGGTGGCAAGATCTAGAGCACTCGCCGCGGATCGGATGGCATGTGGTTCCGCGATGAAGAACTATCATGAGATGGCGGTGCTACTCACCGAAAATGGAGAAGACGACGCGGCAATTGGCGACTCCGCGAGCTCGCACGAGAGGATGACGACGCCCCGCACGATGTCGGGACACGAATATGCAAATCCGACCCTCGTGTATTCAGCACTAGTCCAGATCACGCTTAGTGCACACACCTCAACATAGATGAAATATCACAATCATACACAAGCGGAATAATAAATAAAGACTTCATCTATTAATATAGAACTATTGAACGACCTTAAGGTCAAACTTACACTTGTGAGGCCTTGGTGGCTTCAACTCAAAATAAATAAACAACAATGAATGAAGAACGCCGATTTAATCCCATCAATATACCACAGTAACCGACAAGGTTCAACTCCTAGATAATCGCCTCTCGTGGAACTTCTCCTCCTCGGTTGTGGTCTTCTCTCAACTGATGATTTTGTGTGTTGCAAGGGGTGAGTACATAAAGCACTCAACAAGTCGTATGAATGCAATTCTAACATAGCTATATGCAAGGATTATTCCAAAGAAATGGCTAACATGGCTATTTTGCAAAAGCAAGATTTGTAAATTAATACAAGATATAAATTGGAAAGATAGTAAAACAAATAATCGTATTAGATAGATTCAACATTTCTCAAGTAAAACAAGTTTCCAATCCTAAGTCAAAATCCACTTTCCATGGCATCCCGCCATCCCAATAAGTTTTGTTTAACAAAAGTCTAAACCTTGATCAGAATTCCCGAGCTTTGCTCAATACCGTGAGCACGCTATTCGAATAGGTTTACACTGCAGAGGTTATGCACTTTACCCACACGACGTGATATTCTGCTTTGTGCCTGGCCATTAGCACACTTCCTTTGGTGTACCACAGAGAATTCACGACAAAGCCTTTCAGAACCTCTACCTTAACCAAAGAACCTCTCCTGTTGCCTTCGCTATCACTCCTCTCACGCAAAGCTGTACCAAGTATAGGACAGGTGTAACAACCCATAATTCAATAAAATCAGAAATACAATATTAAAAATATCCATATGATTTATTGTCATGTTTTCTGATTTTTCTTGAAATAAAGAAAATTCTTTTGGCCTTTTCTTATTAAAAGAAATCCAAATTCTCAATATAGCAAAATGGTAAAAGACAAAAGGTAAAAACATAAAGTCAGTAAAATCCTTAAAAATCTAAGAATCATATTTGTGCCACTTGCTCTGTCCTGGCATTAATAAAATAAAATAAAATGCAAAGATAATCATGAGGAGACAAGTGTAAATCTGAACCAAAAGATTTGTTTAGGATTTTATTACCTTAACCAGAGTTTAAATTTTAATGATGTCTACATATTAACCTAACCCAATCCTGGTAAAAATATCAAGAATTTATCTCTTCATTTATTAATTTTAGAAATTCAAGAACAGTCAATCTTAAAAACTGGAAAATGCAGTGTCAGAATTATTAAAAATAAAATATCAAACATAAAATTTTTAAAATTTTATTAAAGGTATATAATATTAATAAGAATCGTTTCAAAAAGTTTCATAAAATTATAAATTCATTTTAACCTTCAAATAAATGCAAAACAGAATCAGCTAAAATGTCCAACAGTGCATTGTCAGATTTTTAATAAATAATTTACTTGTCAAAATTATCTGAAAATTTTACTATACCTTAATATTTACCTTTCCAACCTCTGTAAAATTTTCATAAAATACTGCTTATCTTCTAGCCTGAATTTCCGGTTTTACCCTGAGCTGTCCGTAATCATCCCGAGACTTAAACCCTTGTCTCACGACGCAGGGCCCACCTCGACAGCTGTCCCAGCAGCCGACCTCCTTTCTCTCGCTGACCGCCCAGACCCACCTGTCGCCTCCTTCCCTTCCGCTTTTTCCCGCTTTCTCTCGCTCGCTGCTCTTCTCGCCGAGCCGACGCCCTCTCTCCTGCTTTGTCGCCACCGCGCCGCAACTCTTCGCCTCGAGATCGCCAAAGACGTCGCCCAGATGCACCGCACCCGCCTTGACCTCTCGTGTTTCTCTCGTGCTGCAACACGCCGAAATCGCCCGTGCAGCCACCGCCATTCCTTCCCTGCTCAAACCTCGCCCAACCGCCTCTTGTCTATAAAAAACCCGCCAATGCGCCGCAGACACTCGAGCATTCCCTAGAACCCAGAGAGTGAGCCAAAGCGCCTCAACGCCGCTAGAACCCCCTTCTTCCCCAGCGGCCGAACACCCAAAAGGGAAAACTCGCTTTGCGCCGCCTCACCATTTCACCCCAACCAATCAACCCAAGCATCCTCATAACACTCGAACCTTTCCCTACCTCAATTCCACTTCTTCTCCGGTGAGCTCTCCCTCCGAAGCTATCTCCCGCCGCAATGCACACGGTGAGATCACCTCCGTTACTTTTTTCTTTGCGCTAAAGCTAAAAATGAGTTCCTTGAGGTCCACCGATGCTCACGGTGGTATCCATTCGCCTCGAAGCCGCGAGTTTCACGAACGCGGTGAGCAAGTGAGCTCGCCGCCTCTCTCCGGCAGGTGTCGCCCGGCCACCTCCTACCAAGCGCCACCACCCATAGATGCGCATGAGTATGCCGAACAAGAACTGAACCCATTCGACCATCCGGCCGAGCCACGCAAGAAACTCGCAATCGCGACTCTCACATGGGTCATCGATGAGTGGGACCTTTGTCGGGCCAGACGCATCGCGTCCGCGCTTTTACATCTGGGCCCTGCCGGCCTCACGTGTCATCAGCTACACGGCCGCCCTACACAACCGCTCATGTCAGGCGCTGTCGCCGCCACTGGCCCGCATGTCGCTGCCTCATTCCGCTCAAAGCAAAAAGGAAAGCGTAGTTCGATCGTAAAGCGCATTTTCCATTTTTAGTAAATTTACTAATTTTCAGATTTACAAAACCGAATGCATTCAAACTAGAATATCTTTTGAACTATCCAACCAAATGAAGTGAAATAAATTTCTAAATTCATCTAAAATCATGTAGATTCAGAATATGCAAAAATATTTCAAAATGAATTCTGTTTGAATTTCAGATTTAAATTTAAAGAAAGAATTTGAAATATGCTGTGAATAGAATTTCTGCAATTCAACTTCAAATTGAATGAAACAAATTTTATTAGACTCCATGCTCTGTTAGGAACCTGAATATGCAAAAATACTTAGGGTGTACCATGGAAAATAATTAAAGTATAATATAGGGTAAGAAAGTAGTTCCATAATGATAATTTAAATAATTTTAATTTAGAAATTGAAAATCCGGACTAATGAAACCTGTAAAATGGTCTCTGAAAATGATAAATGAAAGTGAATTATTCAAGAAACTAGGATTGGCTATTATAAGAACCTAATCAGAAAATATTCAGAGAACTTGTAAATCAATGAACAACAAATATGTTAATTCAAACAGTTGATTTTATTTGGTTCTTATGTCTGATCCTTTTGTTTTGTTGGAATTGCCATGTTATTATTATTCGACGTAGCACCCGATTTAAACTCGTGAATTCGACGATCAGAGTTTGACGTCGAGGATCATCAACAAGGCAAGCACCTCTTTGATCATTTTGATCCTAGTTTTATAAATGTTTTCATTAAATGTTTTATTGCATACTTTATTTTACTAAAGTCTGCTATATTATGGGTATTGGTAGTTTTACCTGTAGACTTATGGAACTTCCTTGATAAGTATGAAATTGTGAACCTTGATAACCATAGAGTAGCATAGACATTATTTAATGTCAATTTGGGTTAATCACACTTAGTGATATGCTTAGCCATGCTAAAAGAAAAATAAAATCCTGACATGATTAAAAATGTTGGATATGACAACTTAATAGGTATGACCTTTCCTGGTTGATATTTTGATCAAAAACGAAAATAAAATTATGGTTTTGATGCGGGCAATTATTGGCAATAGCCGGGTGTACAAGGGACTTGTACGTAGTGTAGGGTGGAGATTATTGCCCGTATCGGATTAAGGACCGAACTACGTGTTCGTTAAACCCAAGAATTTACCGTAAAACCACAAGTGCTGGTATGGGACAGCTCTAACTTACTAAGTTGCTTAAAACTAGCTTTGCACATTGGTAGGCCGAAGTAGTACGAGCCTCTTCAGTGACTGGTTGCTCGTAGGGGCGCCCACACCGAGGTGTTGGGAGTCACGTTTGCTAATACAACGGTGAATACCATACTATGGACATGCTTAATCATTATTGTGCAGTTGATCGCAAACATAAATACCATAGTACGGGTTTGATGTTACCGGTTGGTGCAAAGTTAGGTTAAACAATGTAACGGTTTTGTTATAATCTCCTTGCCGACACACCAAAGGAAGTGTGTTACTGGCCTGGCAAAAGAGGTTGATCATTACTTGTGGGTAAAGCTGTACAAATCTGCAGAGTGTCAAACTTTTCGAAAAGCCGCTCTCGGTTATGGGAATCTTGGTGCGCCAAAGACTAGTTAACTGCTTTATATTTTCATAAACTCGATTTCTACCGACCGTAGGAATGAATTACTTGGCAATTTCACGTGACAAGAGAAATGATTCTGAAATGGTGATGATACCCGTTATTTGATATTTACTTATGCTTACATTCTGCCATTTTCAGATAAGCCGCTTTTACTTAAACTTCGCTTTACCATCTATTATTCAGATTTACATTTCAATTTAGCTTTATGCAAAACAACCATGAGCTTTCCTTGAAATAGCCTCGCATATGTGATAGGTTTTGCAAAGTCTTATGTAGTACGTAAGTACTCAACTTGCCCATGTTGATGTTTTTAGGTGAAGAAATGATTTCCGACGATACCTTTATGACGCAGATTCGGGATGTGAACGATGAATTTTACTAGGGTTCTCCTTGTCGCTTGCCTGTGGGGATTTTGGGATAAAAGGCATACTACAAGATGAATGCCTCCACTGTTATGTTTTTACTTTTGGTATTGTAAGAATGTTATGTATTTGCTTCCGCTGTAATAATAAAGTTGTGTATGACTGTGATATCAATTTGTATTTGTGCGCATTTAGCCACCGATCATGGGACTAGTATCAGATGCACATGGTATCCATTTTCGATATTAATTTATTGAAAATGGGGGCCTTACAAGTTGGTATCAGAGCTATGCTGGCTGTAGGAAACCTTAGATAGCTTGGGCGTAAATGAACTTAAAATTTGAAATTAGGATTCCAAAATTAAAATGATGAATAGGGTCATCTCTTCAATTTATTCCTTAAGTATATTCTTTTGGTTGTGCCAAATAAATATTTGTTATTAATCCTTTTCTGTTTTAAAAATTTCTACTAGAATCTTTTCCTTCAATATTTTCTTATCTTACATTTAATCGGGAATACTAATTCCTTGTTAAATGTGCAGATGGGAGGCTATGCGCCATGCTATATGTCTACTCAGAGGGAAAATTCCGGCATGATGGGATATCTTGCTCATCCACTGAATTTGCCCATTTTTCCGAGAATCCTAGATATATAGTATTCCATGCCCCCGTTAGTTCATTTCTGTGGAGTATATAGCAGGGTAGATATCCTCGCCAGAGTCGAGTATGGCAAGGGGATAGATCTTTGAAGGCCCCGGTTCTTCCATCACGATGGCTATGAACGGCGGCCTATAATGCAATTGTCGCTACGCCATGCATTACCCGAATTGGCGCTGCATATAGGAGAATTCCTTCTGCCACCGTGGGAAAATTGTTATATGAATTCCACTGGGTTATCAAATACCACCTTAAGAAACTTAGTGGAATTCATTAACGCCTCATCAAGATTATCGGCAAGTAGTTTCGAGTATAGGAAGCTAGGTGTAGGATAGCGCTTGGAAGAAGCTATTGCTCCTTGTCTAGCTAGGGGTTTGATACCGCGATCGTTGTTGAGGCAAGCACCTCGAGTGCCCGTGGATGAAACCCGAGCACCGCCGAGGTATTGCCAGCACGGATGTCACCGAGGTAGTCGACTCGCTTGCCTAGAATCCATGTAGATCCGTGCAAGGTTGTTTTATGTCATCCTCAGAGACCATGTATACCGTCGCCGAGGGACTTTTCCTTCCTGACACGGAGGGTTCTACCTGTAGGTCTTCAGTAGGTAGTGTGGATATGGAGTTAGTCGAGTGAGTTCTAGTTGAGGAAATAAGAAATAACTTTTGGTTATTTTCCCTCCTAAACTACGTAGGTTAGATGTCAGTTATGAATGTTAGTGGTTATGCCTTTTGCTTGTACATATTAAAAGTTGGAATAAAAGTTTTTGGTTGTGAATTTTATTGTGTGCTTATGGCTCCTACTCGTGAATATTTAACATTTTTGTTAATATTTTTACGATGTTGTGATCCTTAATAATAATAATTCATGAATGATAATAATGAGATAACTGATAGAAATTAAATGAATTAAAATCTTACCTATCACTCTCCTTCTAAATGCCTTTCCAGATGCCAGTCACCAGATCTCTAAACGAGATAATGGAGACGGAGGCAACTCCCGAAAGTCAACTCCAAGGGTGGCTTTAGCCACTCCACCTTGCCAAATCCAGCCATCCTTCCGCTCGAGCCTCTTCGTCGCGCCGACCTTCTCGCCAAGAATCTCCGCCGCTCAAGCATCACCAAGCCCAAGGGAATGTCTCAAGAGCAAGCACAGACCGCCTACGATGGCTCAAGTCTTGGCGATGATCGAGCAAGGACGGCAGACGAATACCCTTCTTCTTCAAAGAACTGTGCGTATCACGGCTAATCTCGGTGCCGTGGATGCGGAGCCGTAAATGTCGGCTTATCGTCAATCCAAGTTGGGCGAAGTTCTAAAAACTCGACCCCCAACTTTCTTTCTCGCTATTGACCCTTAGAAGCAAATGATCGCTAAGATCGCTGGAAAGCAAATTGACCATTGCTCAATGCAGTTGATCATGAAAAGTGCTTTATGCTTCATATCACTTGCAAGGTACCGCTTGGTGGGAGAATTTCTAGTCTATTCACTCAAGGCCAAGAAATTTCTTGGACATCTTTCAAGGAAGCTTTTAGAAGGACTCATATTCCTTCTAGTTTGGTTAATCTAAAGAAGGGAATTCTTGGATCTTCGCCAAGGAAATATGTCCAGAATGGAATATCTCCACCGCTTCAATTATCTTGCTCGGTATGCAACCTCAAAGTGACTCAAGCGAGAAGAATTGAACGCCTGTAGATAATCTAAATGATGAAGTGAAACATATCTTGGCTATTCATGATTTCCATGATTTTCAAGTAATCGTGGATAAAGCTATTATAGCCGAACACAAGCATCAAGAATATTATGGAGAATCGTAAGAGGAAATGGATGGCTCGCAAGTCCGTAAGTGTTAGCCTCGCAAGGCCGCGATTGGTCAATCAACCAATGTACGACCTTCTCGCCCTTTATCGCCAGAAGGCGGCAGGTCAACCTCCTCGACCTGCAGCCTCCTACTAGGCGGTGGTACATCTGAAAGGAAGCCCGCCGGAGTTCGAATCAAGCAATGATGTCACATGCTATCGTGTAATGAGCGTGGTCATTTCGCTAATGCATGTCCAAAGAAGAATCAAGCTTCAAATCTTCACCAAGACAAGGTGTTCAAAGGCCCCTCGAAGACCGCAGGTGCCGAGTAACTCAAGCGCTTAAACCAAGATCACCGCAAACCGATTCGAGAAGCGGTCGCTGCATCATGTGACCGCCGAGGAAGCCGACGCCTCGATGTCGTGTTGGGTATGTTCTGCTCATTCAAGATCTACCTTGGTATTGTTTGATTCCGAGCATCGCATTCTTTTATTTCAAAGAAGTTTGTCGATCAAAATGAAATCAAATCCAACCTTCTCTCTACCAAAATGTTAATCTATTCCCCGATCAACCATGAAGTCAAGAAAATTTGTCCTAGTATCGCGATTGAAATAAATGGGATATTATTTCACGCCGATCTCATCCTCATAGAAACTCCCCGTTTAGATGTGATCCTTGGCATGGATCGGTTATCCAAATATAAAGGATGCATAGATCGTCTAATCGATCAATCTCTCTTGTTAACTCGAAGGTGTCCTAGTAAATTTTTCTTCCATTCAAAATTTAGAAAAATCCCAATCCTTCCTTTGTTCACCATAATCAAAGAACTCACCAAATTCCTATAGTCTCTAATATCCCGATGTATTTCAGATGAGTCGCTCGACTTCCTCCATAAAGATATGGAATTTGTTATCAATCTTGTTCCCTAACCGCTCCCATTTCCAAGCGCCCCTATCGTATGCCCTCATGACTTAGTCGAATTAAAGAAGCAAATTAATGAGCAATTAAAGAAAGGATTTATTCGACCTAGTTCTTCCCCTGGGTAGTCCAGCTTTTTTGTTCCTAAAAGGACGGTGGTTCACGCATGTGTGTGGATTATCGAGCCTTAAATGATGTGACAACAAAAATAAGTACCTCTTCCTCAGATCGACGATCTGCTTGATCAATTGACTGGTGCTCAAGTCTTTTCAAAATTGATTTAAGACATGGGTACTACCAATTGAAAATCAGTCCAAGATATTCCAAAACTGCTTACCACGCTGCTACGGATTGTATGAGTACACCGTAATGTCTTTCGAACTTACTAATGCTCTCGCCGCTTTATGACCTCATGAATAAGGTGTTCATGGAGTATTTAGATAAGTTCGTCGTGGTTTTCATCGACGACATCCTCATCTATTCCAAATCTAAAGAAGATCATGCGCAAAGATTTGCGCATGGTGCTCGAGAAACTTCGCGAGCATAAGCTTTATGCCAAATTTGAGAAATACGACTCGCTAAAAGAAGTTGCTTTTCTTGGGCATATTTTATCCAATGGAGGCATATCCGCGATCCCAAGAAATCAAAGCAATCATGGATTGGGAATCCCCTCAACTGCACTCCAAAATTTGAAGTTTTCTGCTTAGCGCGATATTATCGCCGCTTTCATCGAGAACTTTTCCAAAATAGCTCGACCCTTGACTCGCTTGCTAAAGAAAGAAAAGAAATTCAAATGGACGCCGTAATGTGAAGAAAGCTTTCAAGAGCTCAAGAATAGGTTAACAATGCCTAAAGGCTAGTGTTACCCGACGTCCATAAGGGCTTCGATGTTTATTGTGATGCGCCTCAAGTGGATTAGGTGTGTTCGATGCAAGAAGGCAAGGTTGTTGCTTATGCCTCTCGCCGCCATTTAACCCCATGAGCTTAATTATCCAACTCATGATCCGGAATTAGTCGTGGTGCATGCTCTTAAAATTTGGCGCCATTACCTTATTGGTAATCGATGCAATATTTTTACGATCATAAGAGTTTGAAATATTTCTTCACCCAAATTTAATTTAAATTTAAGACAACGAAGGTGGTCGAGTTGATAAAAGACTACGACCTTAATATTCAATACCATCCCGGTAAAGCTAATGTCGAGTCGATGCTCTTAGCGTAAAACTTCATTGTCTTTTGTTTCCTATCATACCAATCAATCGATCTCATCATTGAATTCCAAAAGCTTAATCTAGGAATTGTTGAAAAGGATTTTTGGCCGCACTCAAGTGCAACCAACCTTAAAATCCCAAATTAAAGCCGCTCAACTCAAAGATGAATCTATTATAAAAATTCGTGAAGAGTTGAGGAATGGAGTCAATCCAATTCCATGAAAATTCGGATGAAGTGCTCATGTTCAAAAATCGAATCTATGTTCCCAATGACCTCGAGCTTAAAGATTTAATCCTTAAAGAAGCTCATGAGTCCCCTCTCAATCCATTCTCGAAGTACAAAATGTACCAAGATCTCCGTCAGAATATTGGTGGCCCTAGATGAAGAAAGATATTGCCGCATACGCTGCTATTTTGCGATGTGTGTCGTGTCAAAGCCGAGCATCAACGCTCCGCGGACTTTTGCAACCTTTGAAGATTCCGAATGAAAGTGGGATGATATCAAGATGGATTTCATCACCGGTCCGCCAAAGACTAGAAAAGGTCATGATTCTATCCGTTATCGTTGATCGGTTAACCAAGGTGGCGATTTCATCCCAAAGGAAAGTCACCAATCGAGGAGATGAGCTTGCGTAACTCTATCTCAATAACATTGTGCGATTGCATGGTGTTCCAAAGACCATTGTTTCAGATCGAAGATCTCAATTTACTTCTCGATTCTGGGAAAGTTTGCATAATCTTCTAGGGACTAAGTGAATTTCAAGATACCTTATCACCCCTGCACGGATGGGCAAACCAAAGGATAAATCAAATTCGAAGACTTGTTGAGAGCCCGTGTGCTATAATATGGCTCTAATTGGGAGAAAAGCTTGGCGCTTGCTAAATTTTCTACAACAACATTTCAATCCAGTCTTCAAATGTCTCCTTTGAAGCCTCATATGGAAGAAAATGCGAACTCCCTCTTTTGGTCCGGTTGGTGAAAGAAAATTTTTGGTCCAGATCTTATTCAAGAAGCGCAAGAGCAAGTAGACGGATCAAGCCGTTTAAAAGAAGCGCAATCTCATCAAAGAGTTACGCCGACAACCGCCGATGTGAACTTAGCTTCAGATTGGCGACCATGTCTACTTGAAGGTTTCTCCTCTTCGTGGAGTTCGCTGCTTCCAAATTCGTGGCGTTAGCTCGCGATATATTGACCTTTCCGAATCCTCGAGAAGATGGGTGAGACGGCATATAAATTGGAATTGCCACCTCAACCGCCGGAAGTTCATAATGTCTTTCATGTGTCGCAACTCAAGAAATATCTTCGTGTTCCTCCGAGTGACCAACCCGAGAATATCGATCTTCAACCGACCTTTCATATCGAGAACATCCAATTGTGTTCGAAGAAGCGGAACGCCGACAAGGAACAAGACCATCAAGATGTTGAAAGTTCAATGGAGTCATCATACGGAAGACGAAGCAACTTAGGAACGTGAAGATCATCTCCGAAAGGAATTTCCTGATTTCTTCTAATCCTGGTCAAATCTCGAGGACGAGATTTTTTGTAAGGGGGGTAGATTTGTAACAACCCAAAATTCAATAAAATTAGAAATACAATATTAAAAATATCCATATGATTTATTGTCATGTTTTCTGATTTTTCTTGAAATAAAGAAAATTCTTTTGGCCTTTTCTTATTAAAAGAAATCCAAATTCTCAATATAGCAAAATAGTAAAAGACAAAAGGTAAAAACATAAAGTCAGTAAAATCCTTAAAAATCTAAGAATCATATTTGTGCCACTTGCTCTGTCCTGGCATCAATAAAATAAAATAAAATACAAAGATAATCATGAGGAGACAAGTGTAAATCTGAACCAAAAGATTTGTTTAGGATTTTTATTATCTTAACCAGAGTTTAAATTTTAACCATGCCGACATATTAACCTAACCCATCCCTGGTAAAAATATCAACAATTTATCTCTTCATTTATTAATTTTAGAAATTCAAGAATAGTCAATCTTAAAAACTGGAAAATGCAGTGTCAGAATTATTAAAAATAAAATATCAAACATAAAATTTTTAAAATTTTATTAAAGATATATAATATTAATAAGAATCGTTTCAAAAAGTTTCATAAAATTATAAATTCATTTTAACCTTCAAATAAATGCAAAACAGAATCAGCTAAAATCTCCAATAGTGCATTGTCAGATTTTTAATAAATAATTTACTTGTCAAACTTATCTGAAAATTTTACTATACCTTAATATTTACCTTTCCAACCTCTGTAAAAATTTTCATAAAATACTAAGCTTATCTTCTAGCCTGAATTTCCGGTTTTACCCTGAGCTGTCCAGAATCATCCTGAGACTTAAACCCTTGTCTCGCTGACGTGTGGGCCCGCCTGGACAGCTGTCCCAGCAGCCGACCTCCTTTTCTCTCGCTGACCGCCCAGACCCACCTGTCAGCTCCTTCCCTTCCGTTTCTTCCCGTTTTCTCTCGCGTCTTCGCCGTTCTCTCGCCAGAGCCGACGCCGCCCTCTCCCGTTTTGTCGCCACCCGCGCCGCAACTCTTCGCCCGAGACTGCCAGCATGTCGCCCAGGATGCACCGCACCCGCCTCGACCTCCGTGCTCTCTCCGCGCTGAATCGCTGCCAAATCGCGCGGCAGCCACCGCCATTCCTTCCCTGCTCAAACCTCGCCCAACCGCCTCTTGTCTATAAAAACCCGCCAATGCGCCGCAGACACTGAGCATTCCCCTAGAACCAGCAGAGCCGAGCCAAAGAGCCTCAACGGCGCTAGAACCCCACTTCTTCCCTAGCTCCGCCGAACACCAAAAGGGAAAACTCGCTTTGCGCCGCTCACCATTTCACCCGAATTCAATCTCTGTCAAGTTCTTACCGAGTTAGGGAAAAAGCTTGCCGAGGATCTCCGCATGCGATTCTGATGCTGATCTTTAGTATGATGTGGGAATGAGGAGAGGCGTCTAGGGTTCAATTTTCAGCTACAAAGGAGCAATGGATCAACGGGAAAAGCTCACGGATTTGGGGAAGAAATCGTGGCGGAGGTGCTCCGTGAGGTATTTGCAAAATCTGATTTTATGGATGTAGAGGACAGCAAGAGGAAGCTCGTAAAATTTCAGATCAAAATAAGATCGAGAGTGACCAGAGAGCCCGCCGGTTATGCCTCGAAAATCGCCTTAATTATCAGTAGAAGCATCGATTATTTAATCCAATTATTAAGTATCACCCATAAAATCGAAATAAATATCAAACAACCGTTTAAAAATCAGAGAAAATCTGGAACGTGACCCACAGCCTTAGTAACACAAATAGAATATTATTACATAAAATAATAAGTTTATTCGTACAAAGAAATACTTTTATATTGTTTTTAATATCTTTTAATTTGGAAAATACTAAAACAACCCCAAAAATTCTAAGAAAATTCAGGGAGTTTAATTAGGACATTTTGAGATCAAATAAAATATTTTGGTACCACCAAATATTTTATTTTTGTACCCACATATATTTTTATTTTGTTAAAGCTTTTAAAGGCTTTAGAAAATATATAATTTGACAAATATAGAAAATTTCACAGAAATTCCCTTATGTTTTTTATATTAAATAAGATAGTTTTAGCAAAACCAAATCTTTTTTTTTGTCTCCAAACTATATTTTAATTGATGAGACTTTTGGAAAGATTTTGAAATCGTGATTTTAACAAATAATGGGAAAATTCACCAAGTTCCTTGTGATATATTTTTAAAAACAATTAATTCCAACTTAAATAGGGTTTTTTTAGGAAAAAGTTTTAAGTTTTTCTAAAAATAGGCAAAAGTCTTTTCTTTTGAACTCTGAGAAATCCGTAAAATAAAGAGGAGACAAATAAACTTGAACAACCGATAAAAATAATAATTTAATTTTTTTATCCTATTTTTGAAATGAAATTTGGGATGTTACAAACCTCCACCTTAACAGTAATCTCGCCCCGAGATTTAGGCTGGCTATAGAATTGGTTGTGGAGACTCGACCTTCAAGCTTCTCAGACTTGCGACAACTTCACATGACTGCAAAGCAACTTGCTATTCTCGCGGTCTTGGTCGAAGATTGAACATCATTTCTGAGTTGGTTCTTGAGAACAGCTCTTGATCCGAGGAACTCAAGTCGATTGATAATTGCTTCTCTCGCAATTCAACGCCTTGAACGATTCCTTGATCCTTGCAAATTCACTACCAATGACCTTCTGAGTAAGGGACATTGACCAAATGAATCGCAACTCTTAACATCATGATCGAGTCATGGAATTTCAAGATTCAATTAGTTTTATCTTATTGGACTTGTCAAAAGCATGGATAAAAATATCACTCTGTTGATCTGTTGGTCCGATACTATCTTTGTCGGCTTGGTTCTCAAGTAGCGATCGAAATTCTATATCTGCTAGATATTCTTTCCATAACGAATTAATGCTTCAATTACCATTGAAGTAAAGGTACTGATCTTCAATATGCTAAATCAACAAATTTTGTCTCTACATCACATTATCGTGAATTCGTGCTCTATGGCCAACATACACATGAACATTATTTGTAAAGTGAATGCTCAAAGACATATCAAATCCTTTATTGCCATTAATACTTTTGATTTTGAATTCGGGTTAGATCGAGCATAACCGAATACCTTCTAATAATGACAAATCTTCTGGCAGATAAGCTCCACGCTAAATGGTACCGAATTGACCATTATAGCACACATATCACTTTCAAGTGAACCACCATTGCATAATATCTTCATTTACTATTAATGCTTTTATTTCAAACTTCTCATACCAACAAAACATTCATCTCTACTTTATTTCTTTTGCAAGGAAATCTTTAGATGGAATTCATTACTAATCTCTCACTTTACAAATGAGTTATGACACTCGCTCAGGTGAAATCGTTGATCCGAGCTTCCTTGATTGGCGCCGACATCGAGGTTTTGACTGTGGCGAGTTGAGATTGGCTTGAACCGCATGATTGCTTTCTTCCGAGGGCAATTGTTGGCAAAATGTCCGGCTTATGCAGTATAACAGAGTTTATGGAAATTTTTCTTCCTTGGGCATTCACGACTGGGTAGTGTCTTCGCCAAACGCCTTTTCTTCAACCGGTTCTCTAGGCAAACTTCTCACGGTGTCACCACTCACTCTTGGCGTTATGTACTTAATCAAGTAACTTCGAATAACCACGGCTGCGTAAAATAATTGTCTTCTCTGTGGACATCGGTTAGCATAATGACCTTTCCTCCGATAGTAGTAGCACACACATTTGCATCAAGCAGCCTTGTTGGGTATAAATGTATGCTCATTATTGTTCTTCCGTAATTCAGTATCTGGTTGCTTCAGAGGACATTCTCTAGACCAATGACCTTCTTCATCACATAAGAAACATGTGGCGATTGCCACTTACTACTTTCTTGATGAAGACAGCCAAGATCGAGGTCGCATCTTTAGTTTTTCAAGTGGCGCTCTGCATAACCGATATTACACCTCTTTTGACAATTCTTGAGTAATTGCACTCGAAGATTCTTCACGACGACGAGTCACGCAAAGAACTATTGGATCCAAGGGACATTGAGTCGACAATGATCTCGACCTTCACATAGGTAACATGTGATGTTGTTCATAGGGCACTCTCCGAAAGGATGACTTCCTTCACAATCGAGCAATTGATCGCATGCTCATCGGTATGGCCTATTTCTCCACAAGGAATGCATGCACGATCTTCTAACTTGTCGCCGACAACACTTCAAAGAACAACGTCTAGATCTTGAATCGATGCAGGTAGCATTTTGATCCGAATCTATCATGATGACACCATCTTCGTCGAAGCAAAGGAATAGCGAAAAGCATCAACGAACTCATTCCTGTGATACTGATATTTATCTCGTATTGACGGTTGCAAAACCGATCCATCATTGGGGTTCTCACCGAGTTGATTTCCACTTCCATCGATTTTTATCGTTCCACTGCATCGCACCATCTGCTTGGTTGCTTCAAAGGGTTAGGGAAAAGGGAAATAGCATAGATAAGGAATAATGATCCTAATACAGGGGAGATAGGTTTAACCCAACAACTTAAGCAAACAATATTAATAACTTGGTATGGTTGCTTATATAAGCCTAAGAGCTATGCAACACATAACGCACAATCAACAATCAAGGAACAACCAAATCAACCTATACACACAAAACTACCGCTATAAGGGCGACATTCTAGCTTAAGAAGACGTGACTTACACATGAGTCTCAACTAGATACTCAAGCATCGGGTCTTCTAGTTTCAAGAACACCGCATCGATCCTCCCTTCCTTGAGCTTGACGATTCTGCCTTCACGATCTTAAGGTTCAAAGAACGAGACACCCAAAGATTTCTCCTTAAGTGGGAGACATCGTTAACTACTTAGAACAACGCAGTAAGATTTTTATTTAAACCAATGAGGAAAATGAATAATTTTTTTAGCAAAAGGGAAAGAATGGAAGAATAAGATAAGTCAAGAACTTATTATTCTTTCAAGTTAAATTTTCACTTTTAGAAAATACTTTGAAGCTCCTAAGGAACGGCCAAACTATCTAGGGTCAAGACCTACAACAAGATGGCTCGATACCACCTCCGTCGGACACGAATATGCAAATCCGACTCTGTGTATTCAAAGACTAGTCCAGATCACGCTAGTGCACACAGCCTCAACATAGATGAAATATCACAATCATACACAATGAATAATAAATAAAGACTTCATCTATTAATATAGAACTATTGAACGACCTTAAGGTCAAACTTACACTTGTGAGGCCTTGGTGGCTTCAACTCAAAATAAATAAACAACAATGAATGAAGAACGCCGATTTAATCCCATCAATATACCACAGCAATCGACAAGGTTCAACTCCTAGATAATCGCCTCCTCGTGGAACTTCTCCTCCTTCAAGTTGTGGTCTTCCTCAATCGATGATTTTGTGTGTTGCAAGGGGTGAGTACATAAAGCACTCAACAAGTCGTGCACGTAATGCAATCCTAACATAGCTATATGCAAGGATTATTCCAAGGAAATGGCTAACATGGCTATTTTGCAAAAGCAAGATTTGTAAATTAATACAAGATATAAATTGGAAAGACAAGAAACAAATAATCAGATTAGATAGATTCAACATTTCTCAAGTAAAACAAGTTTCCAATCCTAAATCAAAATCCACTTTCCATGGCATCCCGCCATCCCAATAAGTTTTGTTTAACAAAAGTCTAACCCTTGATCAGTAATTCGAGCTTTGCTCAATACCGTGAGCACGGCTATTCAATAGGTTTACACTCGCAGACGTTATGCACTTTACCCACACGACGTGATATTCTGCTTTGTGCTCGCCATTAGCACACTTCCTTTGGTGTACCCGCAGAGAATTCACGACAAAGCCTTTCAGAACCTCTACCTTAACCAAAGAACCTCTCCGGTGTTGCCTTCGCTATCACTCCTCTCACGCAGCTAGCCAAGTATAGGATGTGCCAACACCGTTGGATGGGTACCAAGCCGCAAAGACAGTACGCCTCCCGCGCATGTACACTTCCGTACCGCCGCCGAGGTATCGAGGAAAGATATCGTAACCCTAATCAACTAGGTCTGTCCCATATCGCACATGTGGTCGCATGATTGACTCAGTCAAAGGCTTGCAAGGTTAAGTCCTTAAGATGATCGAGGAAAGACTTCCACATACCCCCTGCCCATCGGGCCCACCTTGGCATTCTCGCCTTGCCACTTGCCCCAATCTAAATCATAACCACCCCAGCTTGATTACAAGCACCACGTGCCATCGCAATTCAACCTCGCTATGCGTGACATCCTCTCGCCACCGCAACTCAATCTCATCGTGACCACACATGACACACAAGTTCATAACATCGCTCCATATTCCATTAGTCAAGATTATTTATCAAAGACTAAAGTACATGTGATGGCGTGGCATGACTAAGCAACTAATACGGTCTAACCATCCCATGTTGATTATTATTACTAACCAACTATAATGAACCAATCTAGGTGACAATATATCATGGTATACAAATGGCAAGGTAAGGTATAGAGCAATTGGGTATAATAGCTAAGTCCCAAATTTAATTGAAGACATTTGTACATGTCAAATAATATGCAATAAAGTAAAACAATATAGCAGCTTTTGTAATCGTAGGTTCAACATGATCAAAGCACAACTTGCTCGGCACTTGCTATAAACCGCTTTACTCTTTTAATTGATCTTGGCTTCATCAACCTTTGGCTCTTCAATCGAATGCTTGACTTCCTCGCCCTTCACCTACTTGGGTAACTTCTGAACGACACGCCTAACGCACAAAGAAGCACAAATACAACAAAACTCAAAAGCAATTCAAATAAACTCCAATTTAATATTAGATTGGTACCGAACGGAAGGGATTGAATTTAGGAACTTAGATTTGATCAAGATCGGATGAAAGAGAACAAAGCCGTAAGATTTATCGAGAAGGTTACGATCGATAATTAGGGAAAACGGAGTATATTCCAGGGATATCCTTCGAGATTAATTAACTCGATTGACAAATATTGACATATGGGCTCTTGATCTATAGATCGGGTCCATAAAGATATGTTAGTTCATGATGAACTAAATCGATGCTCAATGTTGACTTTTGTTGACTAAACAAATACAAGGTCAAACAAAAGAAAGATAGACTAATAGAATAGATATGGCACCAGATATGACATATGGCCAATGGTCTATCGACCAAGTCCACGAATGAATTCGGGTTAATGGCGATTAGATTTTCGTGGATAAGACAAGGACGGATGGAATCGACATTCAAAGGCGATCCGATCCGGGGTTCACCATACATCAAAGAAGAGACTTGACGATAATGGCGATGACGATATGAAGTAAGACAAGATAAATATCTTACTACGGTGGACACAACGTGGAAAACCGCAATACGGGCAATACTGCTCACGATGAACTCACCAATCGAACCGGTCTTAAGTTAGGTTTTGGTCCGCTTGCGGATGATAGAAAGATAAAGCCGCACTCACAAGAAATGGGGTTAGATCACGATAGGACGATAGAAAAGATAATGACATCGCGCCACGCCTTGCCGGAATGCGATATGCGCGATAGCGGGAGAGCAAAGCGTTAACGGCGAACGTTAACGAAGAAACATTAGCAACGAACGTTAACGGCGGAACGTTAACGGCGGAGGTTAACGGCGTAACGCTTACGGCGGAACATTAACGGCGGAAGTTAACGACGGACGTTAACGGCGGACGTTAACGATTAACGTTAACGGCGGACGTTAACGACGAATTGACCAAGGGTTAAGTCCGGTTTGAGCGAAACGATTCAAGGATGAATACACTTGGCATAGGGTAGGATGGTAGGGTTGGCTCGCGATTAAAGGTTTCCAAAGATGGCGAATCAAATGCGCACCGACACGAAGGACTAGGCCAAAAGACGCGGGTAGATTCTAGAACATGGCTTTGACGGCAACCGGGATCAATGAACTTCAACGGTGGGAAAACAGGGATAATGATTTTCGACACAATGACATGGCCACGACAAACCAAAATGGTTGGCGGCACAAGACGACGCGGTGGTGGCAAAAGGCGACGGTAACGAATATTAAAATTTTCGTGGATGGAACAGCAGAGGGAAGTGAGCACCACGAGAACGCGCGACATGAACTCAACGGTATATCCGGATTTGGAAGCAACCCAACGGACAGATCACAAACTCGCGATGAACTACCGTTAAAGCTAATAGATCAAACGGTCATAACTATGAAAATAATGGATGAAACCTAACCAAATTTTACAGAGAGCTATCTGGGATCATTTGGCACGATATGACGCAAACGGATCTGAGTTTTACCTTCTGGATCAACGGGAACGCGCGACGAAATTTTCTCGCCGACGACGCAATCCGATCGGGAAGATTGAATTTTCTGCAGCAATCCCGTGGACAAAACCTTGAGTTAGGGTGAGCACCGTGTAGAGGACATCAAGAGGAGTCTACAGAAAAAATTGCACGGTCAAACTCGCAAAAACGAAGGAGAACGGGCTACGGCAAGATTCGAGATTGGAACGGCCATAACTTTTGATTTTCGAGATGAAACTACACCAAATTTGGTGGAGAGATAGATCTGACCATATGGCACGAGATGACGTGAGCGGATTTCAGAAAAAATCACCGGTATGACGGGGAACGCGATGCCAATATCGGCCGGCGATGGCGGCGCACCGGAAGAGCTCGTCGACGTTGTAGGAGAAAAAGGGTCGCCGGCAGAGCTCTGTTTGGAATTTTCCAAAACTGTTTCACAGAGGTGTTGCAACCTTCATGGGGGTGCTCCACAAACAATTTGAGGATGAACGGAGTTCGAGCGCCTCGTAGAGCTCGCCAAGTTCTTACCGGAGTTAGGGAAAAAGCTTGCCGAGGATCTCCGCTATGATTCTGATGCTGATCTTTTAGTATGATGTGGGAATGAGGAGAGGCGTCTATGGTTCAATTTTCAGCTACAAAGGAGCAATGGATCAACGGGAAAAGCTCACGGAGTTGGGAGAGAAATCGCTGGTCTGAGGTGCTCCTGTAGGCATTTGCAAAATCTGATTTTACTGGATGTAGAGGACAGCAAGAGGAAGCTCTGTAAAAATTTCAGATCAAAATAAGATCGGAGTGACCAGGAGAGCTCACAAGTTATGCTTGAAAATCTACCGAATTATCAGAGAAGCATCGATTATTTAATCCGAATTATTAAGTATCACCCATAAAATCGAAATAAATATCAAACAACCGTTTAAAAATCAGAGAAAATCTAGAACGTGACCCACAGCCTTAGTAACACAAATAAAATATTATTACATACAATAATAAGTTTATTCGTGTACAGTAAATACTTTTATATTGTTTTTAATATCTTTTAATTTGAAAATACTAAAACAACCCCAAAAATTCTAAGAAAATTCAGGAGTTTAATTAGGACATTTTGAGATCAAATAAAATATTTTGGTACCACCAAATATTTTATTTTGTACCCACATATATTTTTATTTTGTTAAAGCTTTGAAAGGCTTTAGAAAATATATAATTTGACAAATATAGAAAATTTCACAGAAATTCCCTTAGGTTTCTTTATATTAAATAAGATAGTTTTAGCAAAACCAAATCTTTTATTTTGTCTCCAAACTATATTTTAATTGATGAGACTTTTGGAAAGATTTTGAAATCAGGATTTTAACAAATAATGGGAAAATTCACCGAAGTTCCTTGTGATATATTTTTTAAAAACAATTAATTCCAACTTAAATAGGGTTTTTTTTAGGAAATAGTTTTAAGTTTTTCTAAAAATAGGCAAAAGTCTTTTCTTTTGAACTCTAGAGAAATCCTAAAATAAAGAGGAGACAAATAAACTTGAACAACCGATAAAAATAATAATTTAATTTTTTTATCCTATTTTTGAAATGAAAATTTGGGATGTTACACTGTGAGCTAGGGCAAAAGAGGTAGCGTGATGCGGGAACCTCGAGACGGTGCGCGCGCGCTTATATAGCCCTAGGAGGTGTGCAAAGCATGGAAACCGAGGACTACGATGTCTCTGACATGGACTTCTAAGGTTAGGTTACAGCATGCAAATGGCGCGACGCAACGGGTCGGGTCAATGGGTTGGGTCATGAAATGGTGTAAGATCGAGGATGCCGAATAGAGGGGGGTGAATAGGTGGTTATAAAATTTCTTCTCAGATTAAACAAACGCCTAAGTACCCCTATGTCAAAACCTAAACGATAAATGATGCTAAAGCGATAAACTAAGCTTTGACTATTTAAGCTTAAATCAACTAGGCTCACTAAGTACACTACTAAATATGTCTCTAAAAAGAATATGCAATCCTAAAGATAATCAAGCAATTTAATTCTAGGAATGTAAATTGCAACAATATAGATAAGAATTGCAAGCAAACACAAAGAGACACACCAATTTTTACCGTAGTGTTCAAAGACTTGCCGATCTCCCCTAATCCACGTTGAGGCAAGCCCAAACCACTTTGGATCGGCCCCACTAATTGAGCACCCACCTCAATCCATTAGTGGTAGCCCTTTCCCCTTCTGTAAGTGAGCTCCGACCTTCACAAATTCGCCGAGGCTTCTTAGAAACTTCGCTGAGAAGCTCACCGAGCACGACGCCCACACGCCGCCTAGGTGTCTGCAAACACCAAGAGTAACAAAGCAAGCCCTCTATCTTGAACTCCACCAAGTACAACACATGTACAATGGTGACGCCAAGTGCAACACATGCACAAGGGTCCCTCAAGTGCAACACATGCACAAGAGGTTTAATCCACTCCTAATTGCAACACATGCAATTAGAGCTCACTCTTAGCTCAAGAAGCAAATATGAGGGTGCAACACATGCACAACTCACCCCAAATACTCAACAAAGCCAGCCACCCTGTCCTTGCCCCCATGGGGTCCTTTTATAGCCCCCACACAAAAACTAACCGTTGGGAATCAATTTGGGCAAAATCAATATTTTCCGGTACTACCGCCCTTCTAGGGCCGATAGTACCGGCCTCCAGGCCAACGGCTAGAAAACTAGTCGCCTGACAAGAAACCCAGACTATCGCAGCCAAAGTCTGGTGAGCACCGCCGAGCGGTAGCATCGCCCCCATGGGCGGTATTGTCGGCCTCTGCAACCTCTAGAGTAGCCTCTCAAAAATAACTATCGGCGGATTGGGGCCGGTACACCGCATTCCAAAGAGTACCGCCTTGTGCCCCAAAGAGTGCCAACCAAGAGTTGGGCGCAAAACATGCCCACTGGAAAATAACTACCACCCTCATTGGGGCGGTAGCATCAACCGAGTAGCAGTACTAGCTCCCATAAGTGGTACTACCGACCCAGCAGTACTACCGACCTCATTGAGCGATAGTGCCGGCCACAGGGAGAAAACCAAGTTTTTCACAAAAACTTTTCCCCAAACTATCAAAGATTGATTCTTTGACCTATGTGATGATCAACACATGATCAAGTTAATTTGCAAAACACATTTGCAAATCCTATTCACATGCTCCAAAGAATCGCATAAAAAACTCCAACTTATTTGCAAAACATATTTGAACCTATGAGATCAATCCTCTTAGCCATGTGATTATCAACACATGATCAAGTCAATTTGCAAACCCTATTCACATGCTCTAGGATCGAAACCCATAACCTTCAGCTTATTTGCAAAACACATTTGCAAATAATAACTTAACCTACTTAAAAGCAAATCTTGAGCCATGTGATGATCAACTCATGATCAAGTCAATTTGCAAAACACATTTGCAAACCCTATTCACATGCTCCAAAATAAGATTCAATTAAGTCACATTTTGCAAACACAAAGCATAAACCACATTTTGCAAACCAACAAGCTTCTTAGCCATGTGGTGATCAACGCATGATCTCTAGTAATTTGCAAACTTTACTAGCCACATGCTAAGGAAACCAATGCATGAGCTCTCTATTTGCAAGGCATGCAAATATCTAGCTCCATGTAGACAACAAGACAAATGCATGAGCTCTCCTTTGCACATATGCAAAACTTAGCTCTATGCAAAAACCACTTAAACCAAATTGCATGAGCTATCTCCTGGCAACACATGCAAATTCATAGATCCATACAACACCAAATCAATTAAAATTTAATAAGAAGCAAGCATGAGCTCCCTTATTTGCAACACATACAAATACTTAGTTCATATAAAAACCAAATAAGAGAGTGAGCTAAAGTGAACCGGATTGAGTTCATCAACACATGATGAAGCTCAAACTAAATGACTCGACCCCTCTTAATAGTACAGCACTAAACTGAAACCCGGTCTCTCAACCAAACACCGAGATTGGTAAAAGACTAGGAACACATCCTTAGCCTATCTAGTTATACCTTTGCCTCTAGCGATCCACTTGGAGCTTTTATGATATCTAATTATCTTCTCTCTAGGATTGAGTCTTGTCTTGTTCATCAATACTTGATGAATCTCCTCTTCTCTTCTCTTCTCTTCACTTCGGTATCTCCTCTTGAAGCTCATCAACACATGATGACTTCTTCCTGATTATTTATTATCGTTGGACTCAACCTACTTCACAACTCATGGAAGATTGTTAGTCCAACAAACATGGTTGTCTCAATCATCAATTGCACGCCATTAACACATAATGGATGCCCCAAGATCAATTGAGCACAACCTAAATCAATTTGAAAGATTAATTGTATCTTAAGTACTTTGATGCAACTAATGTTTCATTATACACAAGAACTTTCCGCTTATCCTTAATCAATAAAGAATACCATCAAAACATGATGAAGCGTTCTTTGATTGATTGAAAGACAACCGAACTCAATTTAAATTCTATTTAATTGGTGTGAGTATATATAACTACACAAGTTTCATATACTCATTTTGATGGAATCTCAAAGTAATAATCCAATATATTGGAGTGATGGAAAGGATCAATACTCTTGAGACCATCCATTATAGAATAAACTCCATTAAATATGTGTATATAAATAATTAAACTTGGAATCAATATGCACATAATCAATCTTAGATAGCATTTGAGTTTATCCTATATTTGCATGGGTATATATTACAATTACACAAGTTATATATACTCAAAGAGTTGTTTTAAAGTCTTAACTTTATATTATGTGGCAAGAAGACATGGATCAATACTTTTGAAACATCAAGTTAAATTATGAACTCCCTAAATGTGTGCATTCATGTAATATGGATTTAGAAACTTAATGCACATCTTTAATGTATAAGCAATAGAAGAATTCATCCTCTAACTTGAACTCTAAGTATGCATTAAGATAATAGAGTGAATATGAATGCATACCTTGGGTTTCCTATTGTTCATTCAAATTTGAGACTTAATAATAATAAAGCTTAATAAACATGTTAGTCTTATAATGATTAGATTTGTTAAATAAACAATGATTAAGCATTAATCTAAAACCAATCAACAAAACCAATGGAGCTTGAACTTACAGCTGATAGACTGGGCCGAGGTGGCGCAAGGTAGGCCGAGCTGACACAGAGGTGAAACGGACCAGGGAAATGGGCCAAAGGCCGGGATTCGGCTCGAGAAGGTTTTTGAATTAAATTTTTTTGAATTAATAAATCACCAGAAATTCAAATAAATATGTAACAAATTCAAATAAAAAGGAAATAAATTTGGAAAAAATCTCAAAAATCTTTTGTTTGATGTATAGTTTTGTTAAATTAAATCTTTTATATAAAGAAAAATTCAAATGAAGCTTTACTTAATTTTGGAAAAAAATGAAAATGGTCCATTTTAATTTTTAAACATTCGAGAACTCAAATTTTTAGGATATTACATGAGGCATCACATGTCAAGACTCAGCAACTTACTCAGCTAAGTCTGACCCATAACAGACATGTGGTTTTATGATTGGCTCTGTTATATGACTTACAAGGTTAAGTCCTTAATTGACCAAGACAAGACTTCTAGTTATTCACAATACCCATTATCCATTTACATATAATCACTAACCAATTTAGTTTCATTCACACATCATCGTACCAACCCAAAGTCTCACAGACCCACCCTTATATGAGTTTAGAAAATAAACTCCAAAAATCAAATAAAATTCACCAAAATAGAGAACTTGAATTTAGATGAGTTTAGAAATTTGAATTGCCTTAATCGGAGTTCATATGAGGAAGAACGAACTCTCAAAAATTAAATTCAAATAAAACGATTTTATTAAATTCTTGTAATTATCTTTCTAAAGAAAATTGAATTACTATGTCATGCTAACGCCAAGAATTTGAATTTTAAATTTGGATTTTTCTTTTTTCTTCTCCTGGTCCAAATTTAAAATTCAAATTGTCGACGTTAGCATGACATAGTAATTCGATTTTTCTTTAGAAAGATAATTACAAGAATTTAATAAACATGCATGCAAGCAATGCATAAGACGCACGGCGCATGGCAAGGCAAGGCTTGGCCGCGGTGGCGTGTGGCGGTGATTTTAACTAACCGTGGCGTGGTGACTCAACGGCCGCATTTAATAGCAACGACAATCTTGAGAAATTTGACGCGCACGATTTAAGCAAACTCAAATTGAGAATTCATCTCTTTAACTAGCCTCGTGAACTTCATCTTTTCTCGCAAATCTAGCTTCCTTATACACGCAATTACAAATTTTGGCCCTCCCTTTCCCTTCCAAGGCCCCGATCGTGGCAACGGCGCCATCCACCTATGTGCATGTCACACCTGCGCGCCACCCTCCGCTGCACGCCATGCCTCTCTCATGCACACGGTCGCTTCCCGCTACCGCCGAAAGTTGCCATTGCAGTTCGCACATTCCTGCTCTCATCGTGCGCAGTAGGGAGCTTCCGTGCTCCCCGGGCCCGCACCTTTCGTGGTGGGAGAGGGGCTAATTTTGCAAATTCGTGCACGAGAGAGCTAGATTTGCAAAAAAAATAAGTTGGATGACTAGATAAGCCATGGTAAGCGAAATTGATTGAGGGGTTACCTTCACGATGAGGTGGAACACGACGTGACGCGAATGGTTTAGGAAGAAGAGCTCTGGGCCTCGGGAAGGTCGCAAGGTCACGTCGGGCAATGTCGAGGACGGCTTCAGGACTCGCGGTGTTCCGAGCAAACGAGTGCACGAGAGCGAGGAACTAGCAGAGGAATAGATTGAGCAAGGAGAGACGGTCTCGATGCTCACCTTAAATAGGCTTGGGAAGGCTCGAAGAGATAGAAACCATGACATCCGAAACGAAAAAAACACAAATCCCACGTGAAAAAGAGGGGATTAGGCTGGGTTAATGTTGCACACGAATTGAAGAAGAAATGGGGGAAGGAAACACCTTATTTTTTAGCTCTAATTTGCATCCTCGGAGGAGAGGAGAGAGGGAAGATACCTCTGCACGTAGAAGATCCTCCTGACAGGTGGGACCAGTCCTACCTGTCAGTGAGACTCAAATTTCAAAATTTCGAATTATTTAATTGCTGAAAAATAAAAAGGCTTTTAGAAAATTGCAAATAAGGTTCAAAATTTTGGAAAAAAAATTCTCAACAATACCCTGAGATATTTTGAACTTAATAAAATTATTTTCAGCATTATTTAAGTTTTAATTTTTCTCCAGTAAATTATTTTATAAATCTAAAAATAGGAAAACAAAACCTTTTAAAAATCTAGAAAATTCAGGAAATATATGAGAAAAATCAGAATTAAATAATTAAACACCATTTTGCAAAATTTATGGTGTTACACTTAGATCACCAATACATAAGTTCACATTCCTTAACCAACTCAAGTGAGAGTCTCGGTCAAGCCGACTACGGATAGTCTCGGTCACAGATATTTAGTCGGATATTGTGCAAAAACAGAACTTATATGTGTTGCACATTAAAGAATCAATCAATCGTACTACATGTTTAAAATGCAACTCATTAGAGTTCGACAAGCAAATTTGAATGCAATAATTAAACTCGAAAATATTTTTTGAAAGTTCCTGATGTTCAAACATATTTGCCTAAATTGTTTGGAATTATTCCAAGTTCATTTGCTATTTTTCTTGGCTTATTTAGATTTCCTTATTTTCTAAAAATAAAAACCTAATTTCAATATTGAAAAAAACCTCATAGTGCAATTTCTCTCTCGGCCACTCTAGACAAGTGAGAGGGTAGTCATGTACTTATGAGCTCAGTAAGACGTTCAAAGAATCTAGCTGGAGCATTATGTCCCTAACAAATGAGATAGGCGAGATTTTCTTGAAATTTCAAACAAGAGGTACACTCGTACGTGCCACCACCTACCCCGCGGTCATAGAAAAGTTCAGCTTAGCTCTGTCTCTTTCTCTCTCATTTTAGTTGGTCCTCACTGACTCTGATTACCGTTCGCCCAATACTGGGTGGGCCACCAGAAAGCTAGGTGCACGCATTGGAGAGACGAGCGAGTAGTCGGAGAGCCCCCGAGGCTATTCAGGCTCTGGGCCCCACGGATTTGACCGGTCCAAAAGGCTTGCCCTTGCCTAACCAAACCACCCCAAGGGATCGTTGCCGAGCCCCAGGCACAGGGACGTGACCTGTTTCCAGCCCGAGAAGCTGACACGTAGGTCTATTTATATAGCGCTACTGTTGGGATTCGAATATGTAAATTCGAACTCTTTGTGCATACTGTACTAATATAGGATCACACTAGTGCACAATATTAACAAAGATGAATATCACAATCATAAACAACGGAAACATAATAAAAGAATTCATTTATTAAATATAAGACAATTGACTGACCTTATGGTGAACTTTACATTATTAGGCCACATTGAGCATAAACTAGAATAGATAAAACTACAGCGGAATAGAAAACGTAGATAAATACCTCAGCATGTCACATGCAATTGACAAAGCTTGCATCCTAGACGTTCACCTCCTCCTCAAATGTTGGTGTAGATTCCTCTTCAACTAATGATTTTATCTATACCCCTTTTATAATGCACCTAAGCAAATTTTTCTACGTCCACCCTAAATAATGCATCTCATTAGAGATGTCCTAATGTTCGTGCACTCAGCAAAACGTCCCCAGAAACTTGCATTCATCAAAATGAACGTCTCAGATCTTTCCTCAGTTTTACTCACCTACATCCGATGGTCATTATTCAGTGTGTCTAATCATCCCTATGGTCCACAACAGACCTCCCCCACCTACATATTTGGAAGGAGAGCGAATCAAATAAGAAAATAAATAAGGAGGATCCGCATGCAAGGAAACCAGATTTGAATCTTTTATCGACCAAAATTGTACGCATTTACATATTTGGAAGGAGGGTGAATCAAACAAGGAAATAAACAGGAGGATCCGCATGCAAGGAAATAAGACTTGAATTTTTATTGTCTTGGCATTGTGATCGTATTTTTTCCGAATATGATCCTTCTCGAGACTTTTTACGGATCTAGCCCCATAGAGTTTAATTTCACGCACTGAGAGCGCCAATTTTTGTTTTCATTTTTATCTAAGGAACCAACTGTCTGTGAGTGCCGCTTAATTTTTTTAATTTTTTCTTGAACCGGCCGGCCATGAAAGTTAATCGCTTAATTTTTATCTTTTTCCTTGCGGATCCAAATGTCGGCGAGCGCAGCTTTATTTTTTCATATTTTTCCAAATCATCCTCGTGGTCCACAATGCACCTTCCTCATCTCCAAAGATCAACAAGGAAAAGGAAACAAACGTCCCCGAAAGGAAAAGGAAACAAACGTCCTGAAAAAGGAAAGGACCATACATTACGTGCTGGGAAAAGGAAACCGGGAGATGGGGCAGCGCGACCGGGAGAACGTAGGTTTGCAATGGCTCTACGGTCGCCATCGGTAGCTTTGCCGACGCGACGAGGTTGCTGGTCACGACTACACGCCGCCGTTTCTAAGCAAATTTATAATTTAATTTTTTTGAAAATAATTTTATTAAGTACAAAATAATCGAAAGTTTTTTTGAGAATTTTTCTAGAATTTTTTAACCTAATGTGCTGTCTTTTCAAACATCCTTCTATATTTAAAAAAATGAATGCAACTCACCTGTAGCTTCTTTTAGCTGCAGCCTAGACCAGAGAAGCTTCTTCTCTTCCCTCCCTCCATTAAAGCAAGAAAGAAGCTCCAAAGCTCCATCAATCCCGCACCAAATCTCCTCTTTCCATCTATGGTGTTAATTCCCCAAATTTCGTGCTCTATTGCCAAAATTTCCTCCCAATTTGATTTGTTCCCAAATTATGGTTTCCATAAATATGCTTGTTTCGTGCTATAAAAGCCACGAGCTCTCCTCCACCCCATCGCATTGCGTAAATCCTCAAGTGTTCTCTTGTAAAGATCGCGGATTTTGGAGGTAACCCAAGCCATCACCGTCATCTTTCCGCAAATTCACCGCAACCGTGACTCCTCCCGCAGCATCTGCGTGCCGGCGATCTCACCACACCACGACGACCATCGCGACCGACCGCCACCCCCGGCTTTCCCTCCCTTGCCTCGTTAAGCCTGCAGAGCACGCAGTGCTCTCTGTGGAAGTCGCAAAGAAATAATCTAAGATCGAAAATTCTTTTTCTTTCTCTTTCTTGATTTAAAATCTTTGGGAGCCCGTTACTATTTGACCTCCATTTAGTTCCGTTTTTCTTTCTAAATTCATTTAAAATTCTAAATTTTCTTTTATTATTAAGTGTTGTATTCATACTTATCTTCTCATTTAATAGATAAGCGGTGTATCTGTCAGAGCGTTAACACGTGCACTATACTAGTTGCTATAAGGGTGAGTACTTAAAGCACTCAGTAAGTTGTGCACATAATGCAATTCTAGTATAACTATATGCAAGGCTTATTCCAAATGAATGGATGATATGGCTATTTTGCGATAAAGTAGTACAATAAATAGATTAAAATGATAGTAAAACAAATAACAATAATGAATAATAACTTTCAGGTATTTCTCAAGAGTAAACCTGGCACACAGCCCTTAATAATTTCCAACACTTCTAATGGCTCACAACCTCCCTTCCTAAGTTTTTATTTTCTAAAATCTAACCCTTCACTGAAATTCCCGAGCATTGTCCATAACCAGGTACACGATTAGGTTTGTCTCATTCCAGACATGTGGTCGCATAATTAGCCCAGTTCAATGACTTGCAAGTTTAAGTCATCGAGACAAGACTTCCAACAATTCACTCATAGAAAACTACCTCACAAACATTCATATATCAACTTGTCAACATATCATCCCAATGTCACAAAGGCCCACCATGGCACAAAGCCCCTTGCCACATGCTCCGGTCTAAATCATTTACCACCCCAGATGATTATTGTGCAACACATGCCATCAACAACTCAACATCATTGCGTGACGGTACATGACATACCGTTTCATAAACATATTCCATTAGTCAAATTGAATTTGCTCTTTCAAAATAATATCAATAATCCGTTGCATGGCTAAGCAAACTAAGCACAATCTAACCAAACCATGTTGGTATCTAATAGCAACCAACTAATAATAAACAATCCTAGGATGACAAATAATCATGGCATACAAATGACAAGGTAAGTATAATCCAATTAAGTAGAAAAACTAGATCCCAAACTATTTGAAAACAGTTCTAAGTTTAACATCTCATGTAGCATATTGAAACAACATAACATTTTATAAAACTAGGTTCAACATGATTAAAGCATAACTTGCCTTGCAAAAGCTCTTGTTCTTACTCTGGACCTTGCTCTTCAATCAACACTTCACCCTCGAACGCTCCAGGCACTTTGATGTCTACGTAAACCGAGAGAAAATAGAAATAAATACAAAAATAGAGAGAAAACAAACTCTAAATATCAAATAAAATTCATCATTAAATAGACCTCAATTTTACAAATTTTTAAAAACTTGAATCGTCTCAATCGGAGCTCGTATGAATAAGAACATGCTCTCGAAAGATTCACAAATAGACCACGATTGGTCCACGGTGGACCGGGCACAAAGCAATAGAGCGACTGACACGCAGGCCCGCACGGATGCTGACTGGGCTACATAGGTAGACGCTGACCAGTCTGACACGTAAGCAACATGTAAACACTAGAGCTGACACGACGCACACTTGTCTTCCACGTGTCAACCGTCGGGACATGCCACGTCGGAAACGGTGGCGCAGGGCCCTATGGTCATCGCTGGCGACCAAGGAGAGCATCTATGGCACGCTTAGGACGACGCGTACCTGGTGACGCAGTCAGATTCCTGATTGGTGCATTGAAACGACGATGGTGATGACTAGAACAACGATGGCTTCGGTTCCCTTGGCACGACGGCGCTTCGATGAGTCTCCGGTTGAACCAACGCACACACAAGACAGCCAAGGTGACAACGAATCCAACGCAACTAGTCTTGAGCCTTGGAAGTCACGGACGACAGTGAATCGATGAGATTTCTTCACGGCGGCGCTTTACGGAAAACCTCGTATTGGGAGCAAACGACGACGCAACATGCTATAATGACCTAGGGTTTCGGATTCTTAGGGCTTGGCGATCACGGTGCTCCCCTTTTATGCCCTTGGAGTCCGTGCTCCACTCAACAATGCCCCCAAGTCGGTAGCCAAGACGGCGGTGCGGCCAGGAATCCAAATCGGAGACGATGATCAGGACGCTGCCACATGGCAAGATCCGACAACTGTCACCGATCTGGACTCCACATAATCTCCACCACACACGCTAGCCGGATCCGACGACCGCTAACAAGCTAGGGTTCCATTTACCGAGACAACCTAAGCCACAAATCAAAATCCAATGGTCACGAGACCCTTAGCGTTATCCGAACCGATTCCAACCGTCCAATCAAGATCGACGGTCTCGATTCTACGGTTTCATGAGCGGGCAGGCTGAATAGGTCGAATCAGGCCAGTGCGAAGATTTGGGTTGTGCCCGCAAGGGTTCGGCCCATTACTATACAATCGATTTTCAAACCCTTTTTCAATTAAAATAATTTTAGAAATTAAACAAAGCGAAATAAATATAGCAAAATTATCAGAAAAATTTTGAAAAAATATTTCGAAAACATTTGGAACTCAAATGAGTTATTTTTGACAAAAATTTATTTAAAATTTTCAAATATTTAAATAATATTCATAATAAGCATAATTCGAAAATATTAAAAAAATTCCAAAAATTCCCAAAATGCACAAATAATTATATTAAAATATTTTGAACAAAAAATTGGGATGTTACAGCAACTCACCTGTTAGCGTGCAAAAAGGGAGCCATGACGCGTCTTGTGGTGGTGGGTTGAGCTAATATCCGGATATTTGAAATAAGTTTACCAGATACTATCCGATTAAAATTCTGGATAGCTCCAAATCTGACGGATACTTTCATCCCGAATCCGTTTCCATATCTGACAAAAATTACCCGAACCCGACTTTGAGATCCAAAAATGCACGGATATTGGATTTCATGCTCCGAATAAGATCCGAATTTATTTAGATGGACGAAAGGTCGGGAACTATCCACTCCGTTTGCACCACTGCTAGCAAGCGGGCCCAGGCTGTTAGCGAGCGAAGGGAGGAGGGAGAACGCGGCTTGAGTAGAAGACGGTTCCTTGAGGAGAAGACGGAGAGGGGAAGGCGGCTCAGAAGAGGATGGCGCATGGGTGAGAAACGGGCCAGAATAGGAGTTGAGCTGGGCCAACAAAGAAAGATTCAGCCCATGGACGGAAGGTGATTTTCAATTTGTTTTCTAATTTATTTAATTGCAGAAATCGAGTTTCAATTTTTAAAATTAGCAAACTAACTCCAAATATTATGAAACTTTTGGAGAGGCACATTAGATTATTTATATCCTACATAAATTATTTCCATGGTCGGTTCAGGTTTTATTTAATTTATAAAATTCACAAACCGCGGTAGAAATTTAGAAAAAAAATTCTTTAATGAAGAAAATTTTGAAAAGTTCATGATAAATGTAGGAAAAGATTTTAGAACTCAAATAATTATATTTTTGGAATTTTTGGATGTTACAGTTATATTCTCTGTTTGGCCAGGATTTGAATCCTACAGTACATAGTTACATTCTTTTTTGTTTCATGCATGTTGTTTTTCTAAACATGGGTGCATTAGGCCGATCAGCGGCTTGGATATTTGTAATATAATGCACCAAAAAAAATGAAAAACGTTCTACATATTGAAATACTTAAGATATAGATACATTCAAAATTTTATAGCCATTTGTGGTACCGTTCAAGAAAAACAAAAAAAGTATCAAAACAATACATATTTGTTCTTTATGTACCACATGCCTCTGAGTTTGGTACTGAAATTTTGTGCGTACCATTGTACAATGCATCTGCAAAATTTTGAGATTTTTTGTACGTTTATAGCAGCACAAAATCGTGTCAAACTGAGGTGCAGCCGTGCAGGCGCACCCATAATTTAGCTGGATTTAACCTTATTTCATTCAAACCCTGTAACCAAATTAGAGATGCCCAAATGGGTCGGCCCGAGGCATAGCACTATTGGCCCAGTCCGAGCACGACACGGTCCAGCTGTAAACGGGCCGTGTCGGTACGGCCCACCAGTCCGTGCCGTGCTTGGGCCAGCACTGCGGCACGGCCCGTTTACGACCGGGCCCGGCCCGGCAACGGCGTGGCATGGCATGGGTACGGTCCGTTTAGCCCGTTTAAAAAATAGTTGTTTTATAGTCGTTGGAGGTTTAAAAAATTCAAAAAATATATGAAACAATTCAAAAAAAATTCTAATTTTTTTCCTATAAATAGTTGGCTACCCCCCATTTTCACACCATCAATCTTGCATTCTCTTCTACTCATTCTCCTGTGAAAATTCTTTTGCTCTTGGTGGTAATTTGGCAAAATTCAAAATAGTTTTGTCAAAAATCCAAAATTCGGCTTTTGGCTTGTCAAAAAATCGAGGTGATAATTGTGATTTATTTTTTCATTTTGTTAGTATTTTAAATCATATTTTAGTATTAATAGCGTAATTATTTCTTGTAGTTTGCTTTATAGAGCCTAGGGATTTTCCGTCGTTCCCAGCTTCTGATTTCGGTATTTCACCTAAGGAGCTTCTTGCATCATATCAAGCTCAAGAAGATGCAGGAGTTGTGCCATCCTCAGGCTCTACAAGTGCTACTGCGTCGGCAAGCACCGGGGCGAAAAGAACAAGACGCAATACATCGGGAGTCTGGAAAGATTTTGAGCAAATTTTTTAGACTTCAAACGACGTCCAGAGCAGGTATGCTGTTTGTAAATATTGTATGCATAAATTAACTGTGAAATCTTCAGGTGGAATGGGGCACTTGAAAAGGTATGCTGAGAGCTGTAGAAAAAAAGCGGGGATGGCTTTGAGACAGACGCAATGCAAAGACAACCCCGACGGTGCAGACGAATCGAGACTACAATCCTGAGGTAGCTCGTGAATCTTTTTGTCGTTTAATCGCTTCTCAAGATCTTCCTTTAAACTTTGATGAGTCAGCTGCGTTTGAAAGCTATATTAGGACCGCTCATAATCCTAGGTTTTCTGCAGTTTATAGACAGACAACAACTAGAGATTTGATTAAATATTATAATAATTGTCGCAATGTGAGACCCCGTTCTTGCAAACAGGAACCTCCATGTGATTACTGTACTAGTCCCATGATCAGTGGCTAGCACCCACATGTTTACAACATCCATATCACAACCACAAGATATTAAACTGATAAGTGTAAATTACAAGCAGAAATAATTATACAGAGTTTAAAATTTATAAAGACTGAACATCGGAAAATAGAGAGTTAAAGAACTCCAAAAGCCTCGCGGTTTGCCCACTAACCCTCAGGCAACTGACTTGGCAAACCTAGGAAAAATCATCGTCAAACACCACGTGCCCTGCGTTAAAGCAAGAATCGTTTGGCACTTCGCAGGCTTCGTCCTCTGAGACAGCAGATGCAAGATTGAGTACATTGGTACTCAGCAATACTTATAGTGTTTAACAAATGCAAATAATTATCATGCAGGCTAAGCAAGGCAGGTTCCAAGTTATTTTGCAGTTGCATAAACATTTAAAATACCAATACAGTAGATTGAAACACCGCATCTTAAAATAGGCAAGTTGAGGCATAATTTGATAAGCAAATATTCAAGTCTTTCAACCCAGTCTACCCGACTGCAAAAGTCCCCGTGTCCATCCTTTGACACAAAAGCTAGCTGCAAAGCGGTTTCCTTCCCAAACCCATTTTCTAGAAAATACCGAAAACTCTAACATTGGAATGACTTCACCAAGTGTCCTTGACCGTGGACGCGGCTAATCGATTAGATTTACACTCTGCAGAGGAGTACAGCTTTACCCACAAGGAATGAGCAACCTCTTTTGCTAGGCCAACTAACACACTTCCTTTGGTGTGTCGGTAAGGAGATCATACAGAGCCGTTACATTATCTAGATGTGGCTTTGAACCAGCCCGGGACGTTTAACCCTCGCCATGAAAATAGAAACACTCACCCAAATCGTGGATCCATTTTCATCACACCCAACACCACATTTCTGTTCATGACAAGGCGTACACCGTTGCATTGGTATGTAGAAAACCCTACAAGCAAACCAAACCGGAATGCCTGTGCAATCTCCCGCCTTCCTTAGATGCAAAGCCACATCTAAACAACTTAATAGGCTAAGACCCACCCATACAAGCCCTTGTGGTTGTACGAAATTCTTGGATCTATAGCGTCCCATTGCTCGGTCCTTAATCCGACACAGGAGATACTCCACCCTACACTACGTGCAACTCCCTTTGCACCTCCGGCTATTACCAATAATCGCCCGCGTCAAAACATAGTTTTATTTTGGGTTTTTAACCAAGTACCAGCAACATTTTCCAAATGAGGACCATACATTTGTTGAAAAGAATGAAAGCATACAACAAGTAGCTTAAGCAGGTATATTATGCTAGCGGTTATACCCAAAATGACATTTAGCATGTCTAGTTCAAACTAAGGTTTGTAAGGTTCACATATTCATACAGATTGAGGTAAACCATAATTTACAGGATTAACTACGGTTCCAACCCAAATTAGTATTTCTAGGGAGAATTATCCGGATGCATAGTACATAGATAAAAACAACATAATGTAGGTAAATTATCAGGCTCGACATGATCAAGGGGTTGCTTGCCTTGCAACTCGCTGTCTAGCTCCGGATCTGGATCAGCGACGGCGTCGTCTTCCTCCTCGAGCATATCGGATTCTACACGTCGATTAACCTGAAACATAGCAAATATTAAACTTCAACAAGGGCAAAAAGAAAACAGACAGTAAACCAAATAAAGATTAACTGCAGAAAACAGGGGTATATCTTAGGGTTTGGATTATAAAATTTTAAGACTTCATGATGTAGTTAATTATGCATTCAAAGCGTTAATGCTTCTTATGATGAACAACATGAGTTTTTCTTGCGGATTATTTATTCTTATATTACGAATTCAAGAGGTTAAAATTATAAATTCCTATATTTATAACTTTGAATTATAGATGCTAAAATTATCCAGATTAATAAAATTTAAGACATAAGATAGCGGAGTTGATTGCACTAAATCTATTAAGCTATGCTATTAAATTTGTTCATGACTTGAGCCCATAAAATCTATATCCTAACTATTTAACTTCCTATGCATATATATTTATATGCATATATATATATACATATATGTATATGTATATGTGTGTGCACATTTGACACCTAGGTTACTTCATAATCTTAAAGGTAATTCAAATCAAGATTTCTCCTTAATCAAGTTTAAGCATTCTACTGATTCCCTAAAATTCAGAAAATCAATTTTTAATCATTTCATAATCTTTCCATACAATTATACATATCTAAATTCCAATGTATTGAAAGCAAAGCTTAAATGGAAAGTAGTTCAATCATACATGAAAATTTAATATTTTTTATATATTTGAACTCCAGGAAACATAAGGATCCTAGAAAAATTAGCTTCATTAAATTTTAACTTTTGTCTGCAAGATTTTTGTATAAAGCATGTCTTTAGGCCTTCTATTCAAATTTGAATTTCAAATTCACCCAGTGATCATTTTTAAAATTCTATTGCATATTATGAAAGAACTTGATTTTACATGAATATAGAATTTTATTTCACTAATTTTGGAGTTACCATGCAAAAGATATAGCTAAATGATTTGTCTCGGTTTTCTGAAAATCAACTAAAATCCAAAATACGCTTCCTCAATTGGAAAATGGCTTTCGGCTTTTGGCTACCGAGCGCTTGAATCGCCCGCAGCCATCGACATCCCGACTCGGGCCGTCGGCCGATCGAGTTGGCGCGCGCACGAGCAAACGGCCTGGAGACTGACAGTTGGGCCCCGCCCGCCAGCGACACGCGACGCACGCGAAAATCTACCGAGCGACTAACAGTCCGACCCCACCTGCCAGTGACCCGAAGCAGAGTGGTTTGAACTCCGGCTCACCGCTGGCGAACCAGCGCCGCGGCGGCGGAATGGGTAGCTCCGAGAGCACCAGCGTGCCTAGGCGATCCTAGGGGTGGTACCCATTCGCCGGGGGATGGCCGGGAAGGTGGTCGCCATCGCAAGGGTGCGGCCGCCGCCATGGCTGCGCGAGCAAAAGCTCGCCGCCGGCCATCTTTTCGCTGGGAAAGAACAGTGTGAGCATCAGTGAGCTACGAGTGAGCTAGTTCACCTGAGAAAGAAGGCGGAGAATGGTCGAAGGTGGCTGCCCGCGTGCGCCGATCGGAAGGAAGAAGAACGGCGGTGGAAGTGTGCTGCAGGTGAAAATGAGTGGAAATAGGGAGGGGTCAGTACTCAATAAGATGCGGCGAAGCTATAGAAAGGAGAGATTTCAAGGATTGGTGCCTTTTTGGCTGCTTCACCGGTTTTTCCCCTTTCGGTTCTTCGCGGCAGTACAAGGAGAAGAACGCTTCAATTGGCTCGAGGCTTGATGACTCTCAGAGAAGAAGAAGATGGGGTCTCAGTGGTGACATAGGGATGTACTTATAGCCGAGTTGAGGCGGTCTCACCAGGGTTTGATCGCACGCGCAAGGCTCGGCTCAACTCGGCACGGAAGCGACGAGGTGGCGCGTGGGTTTTGAGGGCTCAGGACAGCACGGTATGGTCAAGGCATGGCGTGGAGGTACTGCAGACAGGCCGTGGCAGCGTTCAATTGCGGAGCTCAGCGGAATTGGCGCTGAGACGCAGAGGGCGGCGAAGCCTCTCGAGCCTCGTACGGTGGTGAGGGGAAAGGAGAGGTGAAGGGAAGCCGAGACTGACAAGCGGGACCGGGGGCCACCGGTTGGCGAGTGAACCGTTTTCCCGTTCCTGCCAGCGAACGGTTACGGAAAAAGGGGCGGGCCCACACATCAGAGAGAGAGCGAATCAAGAGATAAGTTTTGCCGGGACAGCTCCATGTGGGCACTAAAATGGCTATCAAATCGAGGTATATTTTTCTCAAACTTTTTGAACGACATAATCTGGGAGTTTTTATCCTGCAGTAAAATTTTCAGATTAAAATATCCTATAATGAATTAACTAAAATTCTGATACTGTGCACTGTATAGGATTTGTATTTCGGCATTCTATTTATTTAAGGGTGTAAACCATATTGATTATTTTCAAAACTTTTTATAGGAGTTCAGTTTGGTTTATGGATATCTCCATAAAAATTTCAAGTCAAAATATTAAGTAAATATTTTATAACAATGCTGACATGATGATTTTCAGTTTGTAATTGCCTCAGTTCTTGAATTTTTAGAGGGCTTTTCCGACATGATAAATTCCTGAGATTTTTACCAGATGTCTATACTTCTCAGATGGTGATATGGTAATTTTTATGGATCCTGATAAGTTTTTATTATTTTCCATTAATTCTGACTTCACAGTTTTTAGTCAAAAAGAGACAATCAATTATTTTATTTAATTATATTTCAGCACCTAGGATTTTTACTAGATAGTTTTACTGGTTTACCAGCATGAATAAGGTCTCATGGTAATTTTTCCCATTTTTACTTTTACCTCTTTACATTCTTACTGTCGACGATCGGGACCGTCGACCGCAAAAGAAGGGGGAAGGATCGCACGAAGGGGCGAGGCCCAGAGTCGCGTTCGTTCGGGAAGAGGGGTTAGGAGACGTGCAGCACCGGGAAGAAGGACGAGCAAACAGGGGACACAATGTTTATACTGGTTCGAGCCCCCTATGTCGTGTAACAGCTCTACTCCAGTCTTGCCTATAGGCGAAAGATGTCTAAAAGCTCCTCGGGAGAGAACTACAGGGGGAGCCCGCTGCCGAGGGTGGCGCGGTGAACGGTGGAGTATGTAAGTGTTGCCTTGTGCGATCTTGTTACCGTTGCGGTTCTTTGGATACCGGGTGTCCTTCCGACCGGGGCGGTCGATGCGTTTTATAGGCTCCCAGCACTGATCCTGAGGCTGACGTCAGGTGGCCATTCGTGAGTTGACGGGAGCAGTTAGCCCTAGTTCCCACGTAGGGGGACTGACGGGAGTTGTTGGGGGAGTGGTTGACCCTAGTTCCCACGCAGGGGATTTTGACAGGGGCAGATAGCCTCTAGTCCCCACGCAGGGGGACTGACGAGAGTGGTTGACCCTAGTTCCCACGCAGGGGACAGAGGTCATCCATACATAAGAGAGGAGATCTATTACATTGAAGTCTGGATCGGGGGTACCGAGGTCGATGAGGTCGTCGAGGTTTTGTAGCAGTCTGGGGAAGCTCTTGCCCGAGCCCGGGAATAGTCTTTCCGAGCTCGGGACCACCTCGCCCGAGCTCAGGAACAGTCCTCTTAGCTCGGGGGAGGACGGCCGAAATCCCTGGGGGGGTCTGGACACGTGTCAGGATGACCGATCCCCGACAACCAGCCCCCGAGGCTCAAGAAACGGTCTGAGACTCTAGGCGTTCTTGAGTCTGAAGTCTTCGCGGAGGGATCGCCCTTTTGGCCGAGCCCGGGAATGTTTGAGTTCTAAAGCCTTGTCTTTGAGTGGGCTTGATGATGCCTGGGATGCTTGGGCTTTCTCCGCCTCAAGGGGACGAAGGGGGCCCGGAAGCACCCGATCCTCGGGGACGAGGAAGTTGGAGGGATGGCTAGCGGACGTTTGAAAAGACGCGTCCGTGCGAGAGTTTCGAAGGGTCACGATACATCGGTTACTACTTGCCGGCTGTGGGCGCGCCTTTTGAGGCGATAGTAATGTCGGTAGTTGAGGCGCCTTTAAAACCGGGAGGCCTCGCTCTCAAGCCTTTCTTCCCACCGCTCGCACTCTCGCCTTCTTCTTTCTTCCATCTGCCGACGCCGTCCTTTTGTTAATCTCGCACCCTCCCGACTCCATGGCCAAGTTCGAAGAGCACGCTATCCGCGGAGCGGATGAAGGAGATGGAGACCTTGGGGCTGGCTGGACCTGCTCACCGGCGGCTTCGGCCGGAGACGTCTGCACCTCTGGACGACGAGGTCGTGAGCACGGAGCATTATATGCTTTTTGGGCTCGGACCCCAGAGAACGATTTCTTGGCTGCGGTCCTTGCGCAGTGCGAGATCGAGCTCGTCAATCTGGTACCCAACTCCCTTCTCCACCTTTCTATCTTTCCTCATCTTTACGAGGGGTTCTTGGGAATCCTCCCCACCCCCTCGTTGTTCTTTCGCTTCTATTCCTTGTCCCGCACCGCGAAGGACCCCGTCGTCGGGTGCCTTTACTTCCGGCTGTGGGCTGGCCTCCCTTGCTCCTTTCTCCAGATCTCGACCCGGGACTCGCTCGGGCCGTGGACGGAGAAATGGTTCTACCTGAAGAAGGGCGAGGGGAGTGGCCTCGCCTACAACGACGCCTCGATTGGCGGCAAGCGGGAGACCCCGGAGCCCGAGGACTCGGCGGCTGACCAGGCGGTGGTAGCGCTCATCCACATCTGCGCTACGCGCGGGCTCAAGGGGCAGGCGGTTGTTCATGAATACCTGTGGAACCGGGTGTTTCCTCTTCGGAAGAGGCTGCACCCTTTCTTCGAGATCACCGGGAGGCACGACGCCACCCAGGAAGGCCACGAGGGTGAGCATGGCACGACCCTATGTTCTTTAGGGCTTTGGTCGTAGTTTCCTTGCTTCTTAACGCTCGCTTTTGCAAAGACCGGCGGCCCAATTGCCTCGAGGATGCAGTGAAATCTTCGGAAGGCCGCCACCGCTCGCGATCTCGGCAAAGAACGCCCCTAAGAACATCTTGGGCGAGCAACGAGGTAATGGCTTTGCCTTGATCTCGCCCCAGAGTCCGGACCGGCGCTAATCGTGGTGAGTCCGTGCAGGTGACCAAGGAGCTCTGGGACACGGCGAAGTAGATGCTGCCGCTCCCCGGGCTGAGCAAGGGCAAGAAGGGGAGCAAGAGGTTGGCCCCTAATGTCCCGAAGCCGGTCGCCAAGAAGCCCCATGTTGAGTGGGGGGATCGGACCGTGGTAGGTCAAATGTCCTGAGCTCGGGGTCACCTAGGCTCGAGCTCGCTTCTCCGTGCTTTTCCTTTGGTTCTTCTTTCACGATCCCGCTTCTCTCGCTGCCAGTGGGAGGCGCAGCCGCGCGGGCCCCGGATGCGCGCACCGGCAACGAAGTTCGCGCGTTAAGCACCGGGAGGAGTTCTCCGCCGCCGCCAGGAGTTGTCGCACTGTGCACGACTTCGTACATTTTCCGTCACCCTGCCCCACCGTGTCGTTCAAGCGTCCGAGGGGGACCGACCTTTCCCGTGGTCCAGGGAGAGGCCGAGGAGGAGGAGGACGAGGACGATTTCTGTCTCGCGCCGCGGCCTAGGACGCGGCGAGTGTTGCTCCCCACGGCTTCCGAGGAGGACGACGCGATCGAGGAGAGTGCGGCCGAGGTCAGCGCAGTCGAGGGTGGCGCTGCCGGGGGCGGCACGGCCGAGGATGGTGCGGCCGAGGTTGGCGAAGGAGCCCTCGAGCTGGGCACCAGCCTCTGGGTATCTGCTGCGGTCGGCGAGGGCAACCAAGGAGCCTCGAGCCGGCCGCCTCCCGTGGGTTCGACCGCCATCATGCCGGCCGAGGCGGGTCGCGCGAACCTCGGGTGCTGGTGCTCGCGGGCGCCGTGGATCGCCGAGGAGCCGCTGCAGCGACCGCCTCGGTCCCGACGCGCCATCGATCTCGCAGCGTTGGAGGACCGGCTAGCGGTGGTGAGTGTATTAGTCTCGGATCTCCCCTCTTTCTTATCTTTTTCTTTCTTGAGCTGTGGTGATCTTTCCTTCGCCTCACAGGCTCGCGCTAATCTCCCGGGGTACGGGTCGCGGCGCGGCACGTGCTCGCCTTCCGTGCCCTCGGGACATAATCGGCCAACCGGAGGGACACCGCCGAACCGGCGCCGCGCGCGGCGGGCGTGAGGAGGTCGTGCGCTTGAGGGAGGCTCAGGCCCTTGAGCTCGCGCGGGCCGTTGAGGTCGAGCGGGAGCGCAGGGCCCAAGAGGTCGAGCGGGAGCTGAACGTCGTGAGGGACCTCCATGCCGGACGCCTCCGTGGCCGCCGAGAGAGCAGAAGAAGGCGGAGGAGACCTCGCCGAGTCCGCTGTAAGGTGTAGAAGGCTCTTGACGAGAACCGCTCGAGCGTGACGGTGACGGTTCGGCGCCTCGAGCTCGAGCTCTCTGACGCCAACTCGAGGGCGAAAGCCACGGAAAAAGAGGCTCAGGGGTGCCGGGTGCGGCTGGCAGAGACTGCGCGCGAGGAGGCGACAGCTCTCCAGGAGCGGCTAGAAGTGTTTTCTGCCGCTCCGGGGCTGGTTGTCAGGCTCGAGGAGAAGCTGGCCCGGGTGAATCAAGCGGGAAGATCGCCTAGCCTGGCCGAGCGACCGCGATCGGGTCGACAGAGCGGAGGCCGAGGTGCTGGCTCTGCGGAGGAGGGTTTCCATCCTTGAGCAGGAAAAGCTTGCTCGGGATATGTCTGCGGACTAGGAAATTAAGTTAGCAGATAGGTGGGGGTCGAAAGATTCGCACTTTGTAAAGACAACGATCTTTTGCCAAAACTTATAAAGCCGTGTTCCTTAGAAGACTTAGCTTGCTTGTTTGCCGCGCTGCCTTTATGTTTGCTTAGCCCGTTCTTAAAAGATCGCGAGCAACGCCGCGCCGAGACGTATGGAGCAGGATTATTCGACGGGCCTCAAGGGCGAGCTATTGCCTTCGGCTTGAACCACTTTAGATCGGTCGATCGAGCTAGGACGCTCGGTTTGACCGAGGCCTCGCCCAAATCACTCGGGCTCGGAACGACTGGCCGAGACCGCCGAGCTAAGGATGCTCGAGGTCGATGTATTCGAGGCCTCGCCTGGTTCACCCAGCTCGAGCTTGACTTCGGATCGCCGGCCCGAGATGACTCAAGCCGGACTAGGTTTGGGCTCGGTCCAGCCCGCCGAGCTCGGAAATGCTTCAAGCTCGCGGGCTCCTCGAGGGCGCTTTAGAACCAACCGCCACTTGGCCTGGGGAAAGGTCAGCTTAGTGCGCAGGCCGACATATTGCTACCGAGTCATCCCCAGTGGTGAATTTAAAACTGCGACCTCCGAGCCCGGGAAATGTCATCGGGCTCGGGACGCCCTTTGAGAACGTTCAATGGTCGGCCGCACAGGGGAATAGCCGGCTTACTCTGATAAGGATCATTTTACTGCGGCCTCTGAGCCTGGGAATGCCCAGGCTCGGGTGGTCATCCCGAGGCGAACCTAGAGAACGAGACCTCTGGCGCTGCAAAAAGGAATACGCAGAAATACACGCATAGATTTTTCGAGTTCTGCTCCGCGTGACCTCTGGTCCGGACCCACGACAGGAGGGAGCTCTGAAGCGATGAGAATCGGCTTACACCAGTAGCATCGACCTCCCGGAGGCGGTCCTTATGGTCACGCCGTGGGATTGCGTTGCTCGAGGCGCAAATACCAAATGGAAAAGGAAGGAAGGCCTTACCTGCGCCTCTTAGGTCGAGCCGGTTGCCCTCGGGAACATATTGAGGTTATATTGACCGAGGCCTCGCCCGAAAGTACTTGGGCTCAGGCACGACTCGGATTGGTCGGCTTGAAAACCTGGTCACGGAGGAATTAGTCGGCTTATTGCGGCAGAGCGGCTTATGGCGACCGAGATCATCCCCGGCAGTGATTTTAGAGATCGCGACCTCCGAGCCCGGGAATGTCATCAGGCTCGGGGTGCCCCTTGAGGACGTTCAATGGCCGACCGCACAGGGGAATAGCCGGCTTACTCCGATAAGGATCGTTTTACTGCGGCCTCCGAGACTGGGAATGCGTCAGGCTTGGGGTACGGGCATCCCTGAGGCGAACCTAGAGAATGCAGCCTCAATTTAACTGAGGCCTCGCTTGGAAGTACTCAGGCTCGGGCACGACTCGGGCTAGTCGGCCTGAGGTTACTCAGGCTTCGAACCATATTTGGGCCTCGAGTCCAGCCCGGCTAGCTCGGAAATGCTTCAAGCTCGGCGGGGCTCCCTCAGAGGGCAGTTTAGAAATTCGAACCTGGCCACTTGGCCCCGGGGGAAAGGTCGGCTTAGTGCGTAGGCCAGCTTATCGCGACCGAGTCATCCCCGGTGGTGAATTTAAAACTGCGACCTCCGAGCCTGGGAAATGTCATCGGGCTCGGGGTGCCCTCTGAGAACGTTCAATGGTTGGCAGCACGGGGGAATGGCCGGTTTATCCCGATAACGATCGCCTTATTGCGGCCTCCGATCCTGGGAATGCCCAGACTCGGGTGGTCATCCCTGAGGCAAACCTAGAGAACGCGACCCTGGGCGCTGCAAAAAAGAACACGCATGGACGCCTCGAGGCCGAGCTCGCCGTGTGACCTTATGGCCACGCCGCGGGGTCGCGTCACTCGGGTCCTTCTATGATAAAAAGAGGACTTCGCCAAAAGAAAGCGGCCGAGCTCGCCCGAGGTCTTCAAGATAGCGTGACTTTCCACGTAAGAACTCAGAACTTGAGATCATGACCGGACATCACGCCCTCCCGAAGACCGAAGGAGGTTGCGTCGGAAGCAAAGGAGATTTTTATCATGGGCGCATACCTGGGCCGAACCAGAGCGCGGCAATATAAGGTTTAAAAGATCCAGGCGCTCCGCACAATCGGCCCTCGGAGGCGAGCTATTAGGCCGGGACCTCCTGCGTTTTGGAGTCGAGAAGGTGACAGGGGGGAGGTCGGCTTGCTGTGCGCCTGACCCCCTGGTGCTGATCCTCGCATGACGACCTTTGGGCATGCTTTCTCAAGATGTGAGATAGCATAAAAAGAAATAAGAGATGACAAAGCAGCATGGTTTATTGTGAGGAAAACTAGGCCGAGCCCTTAGCTCGGAGCCCTTACGGTGATGGTCCCGTGCCCGTGCCCTGTGATGGGAGGAACAGTTGGCTTACTGCGATGAGAATCGACTTACCGCGCATCCGACTCCCAGAGGCGAACCGCGAGACTATCACGGCGGCTTGAGTAAGGGGCCCGAGGGTCGAAACTCGAGTATCTCGAGTTTGGTGAGTGCGCTGGCGTGATCGACGGACGGACCGCGACGGGGGATAGCCGCCATCGCGATGAGGATCGGCCATCGCTCGCTCAACCCCGGAGAGAAGTGTCCGGTCACGGTCCGCCGCGCACTCGAGATACAAGAGACAAGCATAATGGCAAGGGGAATCATTCTATCTTAAAACAGCATTTAAGGAGGAGCATTAGACATAAAACCTCTGGAGCTGGTCTACATTCCACGAGTTCGTGAGCTCCCTGCCATCGGGGGCCGCTAAGCGGTAAGCTCCCGCGCGACTTGCTGAGACGACTCTTAGGGGCCTTCCCACAGCGGGGACAGCTTGTTGGTGTTGGAACGGTCCTGGATTCGTCTCAGGACCAGGTCCCCAACGTGGAAGCCCCTGGGTCGAATAGCTCGGGCGGCATGCCTGCGGAGACCTTGCAGGTATCGCGCCGAGCGCAGTAGTGCGCGGCACCTTACTTCCTCCGCCAGGGCGAGGTCGAGGGATCGCTCTTGCTCGAGGTCGACCTGGTCAACCGAGCTTGCCCTGACAGAGCCGAGTGCGACTGGTGCGCATGAGACCTACCACTCAAGATGAGCCGAAAGGGCTCGCCCGCTGTCTCTACCGGACGAGGTGCGGATGGACCAAAGGATGATGGAAGCTCCTCCGCCCAGGCCCGACCGCGCTGACCGAGCTCAGCGAACACTCGCTTCTTGATGCCTTGGACGAGCTGTCCGCTGGCACGCCGCCGCCCCGCTGCTCGAGGGTGGCCCACCGAGGCATAGCGATTTTGGTCCCCATGTCCACGCAAAACTCTTAGAACAGCCACGGTGAATCAAGGTCCCATTGTCGGTGATGATCCCGCAAGGGACCCATACTCGTGACCACGAAGGAACGGAAGAACCTTACCGCGCCTTGGCTGTGATAGCGGAGACCGGCTCCGCCTCGATCCACTTCGAAAAGGTGTCGATGGCGACAAACAGGAACTTCTTCCCTCGACCGACCTTGGGAAAGGACCGAGGATGTCGAGGCCCCACGTCGAGAATGGCCAGCGAGGGGATGGTCGCAGGCGAGGCCACCGCCGAGCCTTCCGGCATGAATCGCAGTTCGGCAAGCGCGAACGATGCCCTGAGCATCTTCGAGCGCCGTCGGCCAGTAAAAGCCCATCCGGAACGCCTTCCTGACCATGGTCCTGAAAGAAGAGTGAGCGCCGCACAGGTCGGAATGTATTTCATTGAGCTGGTACTTACCCTCCTCAGGAGTGATGCACTTTGATAGAATGCCCAGGGCTCCTCGACGGTAAAGTTGCCCGATGAGCTCTGACGAGCTCGACGGCGCCGAGCCTCGCTCCTCCGGCCGAGCGCGGGAGCTCCCTTGGTCGAGGAACTTGACGATTGGGTCCATCCACGAGGAACACTTTGAGGAGGGCCACCGGTCTTCCTAGTCGACGGCACGCACGCGCGCCAAGGTCTCAAGGATAATGTCTGGCGGGAGCTCATCGTCGGACGATCAAAGCCTAGATAGGAGGTCGGCGGTGGAATTATCCTTCCTTGGTACGTGCTGGATCTTCAGGTTTTGGAACCATCTTTCTATCTTGCGCACCTCGGCGAGGTACTTGGCCATTAGCGGGTCCGAGCACTAGTAGTCTTTGTTGTACTGATTGACGACGAGCTGGGAGTCCCCTTTGACAATTAAGTGGCGGATGCCCAGGGACTTGCAAGCTCGTAGGCCAGCTAAGAGGGCCTCGTATTCGCCGCATTGTTGGTAGCGGGGAAGCTGAAGCGGACCACATACCTCAGGTGGTCGCCCTGAGGGGTGATGATGAGAACGCCAGCCCCCGAGCGTTCAAACGACCTTGACTCGTCAAAGAACATGGTCCAAGGGTCTTCGACCTCGACCTCGGGCTCGGGGGCAGGTTTCGTCATCTGCTCGACCACGAAGTCGACTAGTGCCTGTGATTTGACTGCGGAGTGGGCCATGAAGCGGAGGTCAAACTCGGCCAGCTCCATGGCCCAATTGGCGACATGGCCCCCGGCTTCTGGATTCTTGAGAATCTCCCCAAGTGGGAGCCCACTCGGGATAACCACCGCGTGCGCTTGGAAATAGTGCCGAAGCTTCCGCGAGGCCATGAAGAGGGCGTAGAGGAGCTTCTGGACCAAGGGGTAGCGCTCCTTCGGCCCGCGGAGCACTTCGTTGACGTAGTAGATCGGGTGCTGTCGCCCTACCCGCTCGGCTACCAGGACCGCGCTAACGTCCTGGGTCGTGGCCGCGAGGTAGAGCAACAGCACCACACCCTGCTGCGGAGTTGTCAACAGAGGAGGACGCGAGGTATGCCTTGAGCTCGCCGAAGATCGCCGAGCTCGTGGGTCCACTCAAGTCTCCGTGCTCGCGCAGGATCTTGAAGAAGGGTAGCCCTTGCTCGCCGAGCCGAGACGGCGGCCGAGGGCGATGATGCGACCGTGAGGCTCGACATATTTTACCGAGGTCGGGCGCCATCTACCGATTGCCTCGATCTTTTCCGGTTCAGCCCACGCCGAGCCCCGATCATGTAGCCGAGCACCTTTCCGAGGTCGTGCCAAGACACACTTCGGGTTGAGCTTGATGTCGAACTTGTTCAGATTGGCGAAGGTCTCGCCGATCGCTGACGTGGTTGGCTTCAGAGGAACTTTTAACGATGATGTCGCCGACGACTTCGAGGTTCCTACGATCCGTGGGTCGAAGGTCTTGACCATCAGCCGCTGGAACGTCGCGCCCGCATTGCGGAGACCGAAAGACATGGTCGTGTAGCAGAAAGTTTCGAGCGGCGTGATGAAGGCGGTCTTGTCCTCGTCTCCCACGGCGAGCTTGATCTGGTGGTAGCCGGAGTAGGCGTCGAGAAAACTCAACATTTCAGCGTTGGCGGTGGAATCCACAATTTGATCTATGCGTGGAAAGGGGAAGTTATCTTTGGGGCACGCAGCGTTTAAGCCCATGTGATCGACGCACATTCGCCATTTCCCGCCTTTCTTTTGTACAATTACAAGGTTGGCCAGCCATTCGGAGTAGTTGACCTCGCGAATGAAGCCGGCCTTGAGGAGCTTGTCAAGGTGCTCTCTGATTATCGCCGCTTTTTCGGGGGAGAAGCGCCCCAGCTTCTAGCGTACGGGCCTGTAGCTAGGCTTTGTTTGTAGTTTGTGCTCGATCACCTCCCGTAGGACCCATGGCATGTCCGCTGGTTCCGATGCAAAAATACCTTTATTAATTCGGAGGAAGGTGACGAGCTCGTCTTCCTATTTCGGGTCGAGCTGGGTGGAAACGCAGATGCATTTGCCCGAGCTCCCCTCTTCGAGCTGCACGGCCTTGGTTGGGCCACCTGGCTGGATGGCTGCTTTCCGACGGGCGTTCTTCAGGGCGGTCTCAGGACCCAGCTGGGGCAGCATGCCGGCCAGCGCCAGGGACTTTTCCTCGCAGCCGTGCGCCACCTTGAGGTCACCGCGGACCGTTACGACGCCACCGGGCCCTGAGAGCTTCATGCACCGGTGCCCATAATGACTTACGGCCATAAACTTGATCAGGGCCGCCCGCCCGAGGATGGCGTTGTAGGGGAGATCGACGTCCACGACCTCAAAGGTGATCAACTCGGTGCGGAAGTTCGCTGAGTCACCGAAAGTGACAGGGAGAACCACTTGCCCAAGCGGGGTGGTCGAGCTCCCTGGTACGATGCCGAAGAAGGGGACCGCTATGTTCTTGATTTTCGATCGGGGTATCTGCATCCGGTCCAACGCGCTTGCCAAGAGAAGGTTGAGGGAACTGCCCCTGTCAATCATGACTCGGCCAACGACGGTGTTGCTTATGGTCGGGGCGACGACCAAGGCGGTCTTGAAGTCTCGGGACATCCCCGGGGGATCATCATCCCGAGAGAAGGTGATGGGAATGCCATCCCACCTGCAAGGTTGGTCGGCGAGTTTCCCGACGGTGGCTTGGTACACGGTGTGCGCGGCGTCCTTCAGCTCACATCGGGACCGGTATGCTGAAGAGCCACCGAAGATCATGTCCACACGGCGGTCGCCTCGCTGAACTCTAGGTCGAGGCCGCGCTGGGCTGGTGGCGCCGACCGCCGGCCGCTGTCGCTTTTGGGAGCGTGGGCATTTCTCCACCCCTATAAAGGCGTCCGGCTTGAGCGCCACGCTCGCAACCTCGCAGATCGTGGCCGTGGATCTTGTGGAACAGCGAGTAATTTGTTGGCGCCGGCCGATCGTTCCTCATTGCCCTGTGGTCGGTGTTCGCCTAAAGGCCCGACCGACCCGCCCCTCTGGGCCGGCGCGGCGCTGCCGAGGTCGAGGGCGCTCGTTGAGGCCGAGACCTCGGCGGCCGGGCCGCATGCTTTCGCCCTTCGCGCGTTGTCGATCGCGCGACCACGCTGGTCGCCGCCCGGCGCTGTGGTCTTTCCCCGCTTCGCTTCGCAGGCCGACTCATTCCTTAGCGCCGACGGCCCGCCATCAGAGGCGAGGCCGAGCTTGCCTCGGTCATAGTCGTGCTTCTAGCGGACGGCATCGTCCGCGTCTGCATATCGTTCCGCCATGCAGAACAGTTTGTTGACGGTGAGCTTTGTAGCGATCTCGAGGTCCTCCGTGAGGCGTCTGTGGCGGACACCGAACTTGAAGGCCTTGATGACGGTCTCATCGAGATGTTGGGGATCGAGTTCCGGTGCGCGGGTAAACCGGCCGACGGTCTCGTAGGGGCTCGCTTTTCCTCGATAGCACGGCCTAGGTCCTTTCGCATAAACCGCCAGAGCGACTCTAGAAGTTAGAGTGGAGGGTGCTCGCAATCGGCGCCATGACCGGGAAGCGCGGGCACCGTTGAAGAGCCAGTGCAGCAAATTCGGCCCAAAACGGTGGGGAGATAGTTGTCCATCGTGGCCTCATCCCCGCCGGTCGCCAAGATGGCGGTGGAGTATATGGAGAGAAATTCCGTGGGGTTCCTGGTCCCGTCGAACCACTCCCTTATTGCAGGCTTGAATCGGGCCGGCCAGCGCACTCGACGGAGGTCGTCTGAGTACGCCGGCGTCAGAGGTCGAGGGCGCTGCCGCCGCCGCCGGGCGCCGGAGTCGCCATCTGCCGACAGGGGAAACTCGAGCCAGCGACGCACCCCGCGCCGGCCACGACGGTCGGCAGGAGTGTCGTTAGGGCGGTGGCGCGGGCGGCCATAGACCTTTTGGCGCCTGGGCAGAGTGTCCAGGGAGAGTCCTCCGGAAGCATCGCTGCTGGAGCAAACATCACTGTTACTCCGCCGACGGAACAGCCGGTGATTGTGCGGCAGGGCACTGCTGCTCGCCAAGGGGCGAGATTCGGAGCCCAGGGGTCCCTTTTGCCGCAGAGGTGCGACGTCGTCGGTTGCCCTGTTGAGCTCTTCGGCTAGGAACCGTCGGAAGAGGGCCGAGCCGGTCCGCGCAGGGTCAGTCATGACCCGGGCGATGGCCCGCAGGCGCTCTCGGGCAGGCTCGTCCGGATGTGAAGGACTGAGCTGTCCGGACGGAGGGCGGGCCATACCACGCTCTTCTCGCCGAATGGCGGTGATGGCTTGGTTGATGGCGACCTGGGCGAGTCGATGCTCCTCCCGTGGAGTCTCCGGGCCGCCATCATCTGCTCCAGGAGTCGCCTCGCAACTGCCGACCATAAAGACCCGGCGTTCGTGAGGCGGCAATGAGGGCGAGAGCATGGAGGTGGAGCCTTGGCACTCAGGGACAGCGTCCGAGCCCAGGCTTGCTGATCGTGACATGCCGATGGCGAAACTAAAGGTGCTGACGCTGGTGAGGCAATGAACTTTGGACGAACAAAACTTCGGGCCCCACGGTGGGCGCCAGTTGTCGACGATTGGGACCGTCGACCGCAAAAGAAGGGGGGAAGGATCGCACGAAGGGGCGAGGCCCAGAGTCGCGTTCGTCCGGGAAGAGGGGTTAGGAGACGTGCAACACCGGGAAGAAGGACGAGCAAACAGGGGACACAAAGTTTATACTGGTTCGAACCCCCTAAGTCGGGTAACAGCTCTACACCAGTCTTGCCCGTAGGCGAAAGATGTCTAAAAGCTCCTCAGGAGAGAACTACAGGGGGAGCCCGCTGCCGAGGGTGGCGCGGTGAACGGTGGAGTATGTAAGTGTTGCCTTGTGCGATCTTGTTACCGTTGCGGTTCTTTGGATACTGGGTGTCCTTCCGACCGGGGCGGTCGATGCGTTTTATAGGCTCCCGGCGCTGATCCTGAGGCTGACGTCAGGTGGCCGTTCGTGAGTTGATGGGAGCAGTTAACCCTAGTTCCCACGCAGGGGGACTGACGGGAGCTGTTGGGGGAGTGGTTGACCCTAGTTCTCACGCAAGGGATTTTGACAGGGGCAGATAGCCTCTAGTCCTCACGCAGGGGGACTGACGAGAACCCTAGTTCCCACGCAGGGGACAGAGGTCATCCATACATAAGAGAGGAGATCTATTACATTGAAGTCTGGACTGGGGGTACCGAGGTCGATGGGGTCGTCGAGGTTTTGCAGCAATCTAGGGAAGCTCTTGCCCGAGCTCGCGAATAGTCTTTCCGAGCTCGGGACCACCCTCGCCCGAGCTCGGGAACAGTCCTCTGAGATCGGGGGAGGACAGCCGAAATCCCGGGGGGAGGGCCTGGACACGTGTTAGGATGACCAATCCCCGACACTTACCATTTCCCATTTAATAATTCTATTTATTGGACTTTTCATATAAAGCATAAATCCAAAGAAAATCCAAATAAAACCAATAATTCTCAGAAAACTCAGAAATAAATATATTCAAATCCAAAATATTCATTTTCATTTTATTATATTTTTGGGACGTTACACGTAATAACCTAAAAGAAAAATTTAGTACCTATACATTTTCTGTGTCTTTGACATCTGATATATGGAGTGGTAGAGATAAAGAAGATTACCTTAGTGTAGTTGCTCATTATGTAAACAATGATTGGCAACTAGAAAAGAGAATTATAGGATTCAAATTAATTAATGTAGCACAAACTGGTGAAAATATTGCTGATTGTATTGTAAAAGTTTTGGAAGATTTTGGTCTTAGTGATAAGATTTTTGCAATAACATTAGATAATACTTCTGCAAATACTTCTGCCATGAACATTCTTACTCTGCTTTTCAATTCTTATGTTGAATCTTTCTTATTACATCAGCGTTGTGCTTGCCATATTATTAATCTTATAGTTAAATCTGGTTTGAAGAGGTTAGATAAGTATCTTGAACCTTTTCGCACTGCAATATCTTACTTAAATTATTCTAATCAACAAATAGTAGCATTTTAGACTTATTGTATTGCAATGAATGTGCGTCCGCGTAAGTTTGGTTCGGACATGCTTGTTAGATGGAACTCTACTTACTTGATTGTTAAGAATCTCATACCATATGAGAGTACATTTCCTGTTTTTATTAACACGCACTGTCGTATACGGGATGGTCAACTGCTACTCACAGAGCAACATTGTTATATTGCTAAATACTTGCCGTCATTTTTAGAACTTTTTTGAATCTACTATTGTTTTATCTGGAGTTTATTACGCAATCTCTCCTTTAATTGTGCATCATATTTTAAAAATTGCTACCCACTTAAAGAGCCACGAAATGATAATAATATCTTGCGTGAAGTTGTTTATGCTATGAAAACTAAAATTTTGAAATATTGACAAAAAATTCCTATGTTATATGCATTTGCATTTATTTTAGATCCTAGAGCTAAAGTTCGAGGATTCTCGAATGTTCTCACTTCTAAGTGATGCGGTAGGTACTGATTATTCTAGTTATTTTTCAACTGTCCGTGTTAACTTATCTCAAGTTTATGATAAGTACGATAAGAAGTTTGCTGGAGTTTACATGCAGCGATCTCCACCAGCACCCACAACAGGTAAGAAGAAAACCGCGTGGGGAAAGATATGGGGTGCAGGTGGCTCTTCCTCAAGGAGTTCGACTACATCAACGACAAGTGCGGACACATCAAGTGGTTAGGAGCTAGCTGCCTATCTCAACAGCGACACTGTCAACTACCAAAAGCAGCAAGAGGAGGACTTCAACATTTTGCAGTGGTAGCACGAGCACAAGATAACATATCCGGTGCTTTCCATATTAGCATGGGATGTGTTAACAATTCCTGTCTCTACGGTTTCTTTGGAGTCTGCTTTCAGTCTATCCGGAAGAATAATCGAGGAGAGAAGAACAAATCTGACAAGTGAGATGGTGGAAATACTTCTCACTGTGGAAGATTGGGAACAAGTTGATCAACGAGCTCAACATACTGCGGAAAATACCGGAAGTTGGCGGAGACATTCGAAAATCTTTATCTAGATAATGAGGAAGAATAATTGTAATCTTCACTTTTTTCTTGTATCAGTGAGCTATAGGCTATACTCTTTTTTCTTTGCCAAGGTTTTCTCGTGTTGAGTTTTTATTTGGCAAAGTTTTTAACGAGGTAGCTAAACATCAATAAAGCTCATTATTTAATTCAAATTATTTTTCTCATTTTTGAATTTATCTCATATTTTAGCTTTTTCTTAATTTATATCTATATATAAAATTTTTTCTACATCATTGGAGTTTTTCTAATTATTCTAAATTTCTCCTATTTTTCTGAATTTTTCTACATTTTTTGCATTACTTTGTCTATTTTTCTAATTTTATTCTGATTTTTTTGAATTTTTCTGGCGCTAACGGGTTACCGGGCCGATCCGGCCTGTTAGACTCGTGAAGGATCGGACCGGCACGGCCCAGCCCGTGAGGCCAACGGGTCATGCCTGGGCTGGTACCCAACACTATACAACTCGTTTATAAGCCAGGCCGAAACGGACCGTATCTAAACGGGTCGTGCCGATTTTTAATCGGACCGTGTGGTGCCGGGCGGCCCTCTCTGAACCAAATCATGTTCGTGAAATTCCTCCGGTCACAATTTCAAAATTGAAAAGAACAAAAAAAACTCCACCTTTTCCCTCTGTTCGCACCCCCTGAGGCTCGTCGCGCGCCGGCGAGTCGGCTACCGATCCGACCGCCATGCACTCCGGAGCGCCTCCCGCCTCGTCCTCCCCCGGCAACGACGAGGACGATTTCCACTGGGACGCCGCGGCCGAGGCCGAGCTCCAGGCCATCGAGGCCGCCTACGCCTCCGCCAAGCGCCGCCGCCTCCCCGACTGGCCCAACAATCCCGCCGTCCGCATCCGCGAGAACCCGGTCCCCGCCGCCGGAGGTACCTCTGTGGCGCCGTCGTTGGTCCTCTCCCCTCCCACTTGCCGAGGTGAGGCTCCGATCTTCTTGCCTCCCCCCTTCCCATTTCCCCTTTCTTGACATCGCGAAATTGAAGAATTCTATTTGTTCTTGGAATTGGGGTAAGAACACATTATTCCTCTCACATTACGTCTTACGGGCATGGAAATTGCTTAACAATTTGTTGCACATTGGATCACGAAGGGAAGAGGATTCTTGGTGCTACAGTGCATCAGTTGGAAGAAAAGCCTGTAATTTTGGTAAAATGGCAGCCCTGCGTGATTGTTTCTGTGTTACTTTGTTAGGGTTCAGTGCTTTACTGACAATGCTGGGGTTTATATAGCTGGGCTGTGTAGACTTGCTCCTAGTTGTAGTTAATCTGTGTTATTCTCCTTGCGGGATTGACATTAGAATCATGTTTACTTTCGATTTTGCGCTACAGGGAATGTGGAGGCAAGATACCAACCGATAACATTCAGCGGTAAGATAGTGTACTGCAGGACGCCTTCGGAAGTGGAGAAAGCTACAATGGACATTTTACGTAAAATTGAAAGCATGAAGGCCTCTGGCCAGGTTTCTCTTGGATTCGATCTCGAGTGGAGACCCTTTCCAAGAAGAGGTCTGTTCTGCCTGGCCCAATCTTTAACTGCCTTCTCAACATGTGGACTCTACGTTTTTGGATAAACGCTTCGTAACTTAGTTCTCACAAGTGATGGAATCTAGTGAAACATAACCAATGCTGTGGATTTTGCAGGAGATCCACCATGTAAAGTCGCTGTAATGCAGTTATGCATGGACAAAACTCACTGCTATGTCATGCATATCATTCACTCTGGAGTACCACCTATATTGAAATCTCTTTTGGAGGATAGTTCCTCCATTAAAGTAGGTTGTTTTGCTTGAATTATTTTGATCGCTTCCCTCATAAGATGTTTGCTCCTTTCCCCTATATTACTGCTCCTTTTTGGTCATGCAAGTTGTGGTTCTGTGTCCTTGCAGGTTGGAATATGTATTGACAATGATGCAAGGAAAATGTCCAAAGATTATGATATCCATGTACAACCATTGATGGATTTGTCAAATCTTGCAAATGTCAAGTTAGCTGGGCCTCCTAAAAGATGGAGTCTTGCTTCATTAACTGAAATGATCACATGTAAAGAGGTAATTTTATTGTATTAAGTATTGTTCTCTTTGCCCAGTTCTGTTTGCACTTGAAAAGAAAGAAATGTCTACTTTCGGTTCAATTATTCGTATTTGCACTCTATGTATTATGGTAATGTTTGGTTGGGTAACTTGTTAAATGATACTAGTTCAATTACTCCCTCCGTTCTTTCTTTATGTGACGTCCTAGAATCCGAGCCGTCAAGTTTTCTTAAATTTGACCACTAATATGTTTAAACTGTCTAGATTGGCTACATGAAAACTACATCATTAGATTTGTTGCTAAAAATACTTTCATAATATTGTAATTTTATTAGTATATCATAAGATAAAGTTACAAAAAGTAATGGTCAAAGTTACATCTCAGAGAGCATGAAAAGTAAAAAACGTCACTAAAAAAAGAATGGAGTATTATTTAGTAGGCAGAACTACCTAGTGCGTATTAAATACATATATTTTTCACAAGAAACATTATAGTGAAATTTCTTTTGGTTGCTGATGCATGCTTGCTTGGTCTATATTCTTCTGTTGGTTTAGTGCTTTCATTAGACTAAAAATATGACATGTTGCTCTATCGCCTGCAATTTCTTGTGTATAGTTGCCGAAGCCGAGCAACATAAGAATGGGAAACTGGGAGGCTTGTGTTCTCTCAAAACAACAACTCCAGTATGCTGCCACAGATGCTTACATCTCTTGGTACTTGTATGAGGTATATGAATATACTAAACAAGTAACTTTCCTTCTCATGAATTGATTTTCCTTTCTCTACTATCTTGACAGCCATTGCTACTTTTTATTAGGTACTACAAAGTCGTCCAGACAACAATGTTGAAACTGAAAAGGGGACAGTTATGGCAACATAGCTGCAAATGCACAATTGGATCGGGAAATGTATTGTTGTATCTTCAATTCTCAACCAGGTTGGCAACCTTGATTCCTTTACCTGATAATCCTGAAGTACTAGTTATGGCTTATTTTTCACCCTGGCAATGATTCCTTAATGCCTTTTCCTACTTATTAGGGTTTATCACCAGGCTCTGGTAAACATATTTGGTATATAACAGAGAGAATATATTTTACATTGAATTCCAATGGTCTTTGAATAATTCAAATGGTTTGAGCATAGTTTAGAATTATTCATGTATGTGACCAAACTTTCTGGTTCCAATTTGTACTACAGCTAAGTTCCAACATAGTGTTAATTTCGTGATGAGCTACATCAAATCATTACATTAGAAGTTTAGAACTTGTCAAATTCTTTTGGTTTAACACTGCAGAGCAATCTGGTTCTAGTTTCTTGATCGTTTTGGAACCATGCTTATGTTGCACAGATCTAGTTGTGCAGTAGATCAAATCTTTATTCACAAATGGTATGAGAAAAGGTCCAAATTTGACATAGAACCCTTATCTTGGGAAATCTCATGTTCTTAATAATAATACAAAGATATCATCTTTGTATTTTGTTAAGTTGTGTTTGTATATAGTGTAAAGTTTAGAAGAATGCACAAAAAAGATGTCATATCATCGGGTATTATATATCCTTGATCTTTCATTAGGCCATGTAGGACTGATGGAGCGGATTATTGTACATAGTGCAACCTTATATCGGGAAAAAAAATCTCCACCAGAGAAATCCATGGCAAATTTGGGTTTCGAATTTGAAAGTACACTAAATTTCATGAGTTTTCATATTTGGGTTTCAAATTTGAAAATACACTAAATTTCATGAGTTTTCACAAAAAATCAAATTTGAAATTTGAGCCATTCGGCCGGAAGTGAAGCTGAGAATTCTGGTTATAGTGGTAACTGGAAATTTCGATGGCCCTCGATTTTTCAAAGGCAGTTTTTTTACCTAAACTTACAATTTACGGACTACATGTCCATATGTTGTTATAAGTCATTACATACTCCGATACTCGGATACTTCAGATGACTGGCGTATCGGTGTATGCCTGTATTAGTCTATTTCTTATTTTTCGAAAAAAGAAAATAATTCTCGATACCTCTCAACCATAATACCTCCATCAACTTAGAAGGAGATACTGTAATAGTTTATTCCTATCCTGCATTCCCTTCTCGCTCCCATCTCGCTCCCCACATCACCGTCCTTTCTCCTCTCTTCCCCTATGTTCTCACGCCAACATTCCTCTCCTCTTGTAGATGGTGGCGTGCAGCACCCCTCTCCCTACCGGCCCGACAGCGCCCTTGGTCTTCACGCACGGTGAGTCCTTCCATTGGTCCTCTTCTCCCCTCTTGATTGTGGTAGTGTGCTATACTTCCAAGCAACCAGCGGCAGTCAGGAGCTATTGAGGTAGCAGTGGTAGGAGACAAGACATGTGGTTGCGGTTAGCAGTAATAGAAGCGCACAATTGTGGAAACGTTTAAGGCAACAGGAGACTAGATGCCCTAAGTCGTTTGCTATGGGTTGATGGGTCTGTGAGATGATCTAGCCTATTTGCGTTTTCATTTTCTTTGTTATTGTGTCTCTTTTCAGACTATTTCGTACATGACACACCACATCTCATGTATGTTTCTGTATTATTTTATTTTTATTATATATATATACACACACACGTATTGCCGTATCGGCATTTTTGAGGAAATGGCGTATCGCGGTATCGGCGTATCGCATATCCGATTGGTATCTGCATCTCTGTTCTCACGGCGTCGTCTAGGCGATGCCTAGTCGGCGCCTAGGCGTCTCGGCGGCCGGAGGGGCATGCTAGAACCGGGCGTTTCGACTGGAGGATGTTAGGCGCCCGCCTAGGCATCCAGTCGAGGCAGCGGTCGACTGGGCGTAGCGGCTGGCCGAATTTGGTGGCCGTCGAATAGGGAAGATAAGGGATAAGGGGCAAGGACCGAACCTGAGGCGGTTGTAGAGGCTCAGAAGCGCAGACCCTTTTAACCCTAGCACGTTTGGAAAGGAGAGGAGATGAGGGAGCTCCGCCTACTACCGGCCCACCGCCACCTCCGTCACCTCCACTGCCAGCGTCGCCTCCACCGGTGAGATCCCCCTCTGCTCCTCCTTCTCGAGCAGGATCTCGCCCTGCTCCTTCCCCGATCGAGCCAGATCCCGTTCTGCTTCCCCTTCCTGGTCGATCCCCCTCTGCCCCTCCTTCCCGATCGATCCCCCTCTGCCCCTCCTTCCCAATCGACCCCCCTCTGCTCCTTCCAGATCCCCTTTGCGTCGCCGCTAATGGTGTGCTATGCTGAACTGCTAGTCCTACTAGTACTAATGATGGCATGATGCTGCTGGTGTGCTGTGGTGATGATGCTGCTGCTGCTAGTCCTACTGCTGATGATGGTGATGCACTGATGTTGCTGCTGTGCTGAACTGCTAATGGTTGATGCTTGCTGCCATTGAACTGCTAATGCTTGATGGTTGATGCTTGATGCTACCAAAGTGCTAATGCTTGATGCATGCTGGCCTGTTGCTTAACTACTAATGCTTCATCGTCTAATCATTGCCTAGGCGGGCGCCTAGGTGTCCAGGCGGTCCGGGCTCGCCGCGCCTAGCCGGACCGCCATGACAACTATGATTTGCATATCCGGGCATCCTAGGTTACATATTTATTTGATCTCAGTTGCTGAATACACTATACATTGGCCTCTGTTAAGGCTTGTTTGGTTAACTGAAGCAAAAATCCCAATGGGGAAAATCCCTGGTAGGGATTCTAGATGCCATATTCAATCCCCGGGGAAGACAATCAACCCAAGAAAACAATCCCTTCCTGCATTTGGGAAGAGCAGGAATCCATCTATTCAAACTTAGAATTATAAGAATTCGAGGACATCGAGAAAATTTGTGATGAGAAATCAAATAAAAAACAAAATCAAGAAATCTTAGAAACTACTGATCCGGACAATACCCAATAATTACATCTAAACAATCAAATCGAACAGAAATATCCGAACACATACCCAATAATTACATCCGAACAATGAATCGAACGGGAATATACGTACATGCAATCCACAATCACCAATCCACCACTCATGTCTCCTGGCAGCATCATCCAAAAGCTAATTAGATTTGAATGTGGCCTTCGCGAAGTCCTCGGCGGCATCCTCAAGTCCTAAGAGGCGCTCCACGACTGCATCGTCTTGGTTGTGCTTGTCCCCACCAGGGAACTCGCCCCTATCGGCACCCCGATCGCTCTGCTCGTAGAGTTCGAGGAGGAGGCACCCCTCACCGTCACTCAAGATCAGGCACAAGGAGAGGAGGAGAGCAATGTGAGGTCGTTTGGGAAGGTGGGAAACCAGGGGAGAGGGAAGGCGGTGTGTTTGGGAGAGTGACGAAGGCGAGGTGACGTCGCGCTCGAACAAGGGGAAATTTTCTTTGACCTCGAGAGAATTATTTTTTGTCCTGGGGATTCGACCGGGATTTTCCCCTCTCCTGTCTGATCCAAACACGCAGCTAGGCTGAGGTGGGGAAATCTTCCACGGGCCAAAATTTTCTCGGGATTTGGCCTCCCAAACAAGCCCTTATAGGATGTGATACAATAACAATACCGGTGAAGTACAAATGCCAAAGGATAGTTGATTGCCATTTTAGCTTGTTTGAACAACTTGCTAGCACAATCTTCTGTTGGACTAGATTCGACACTTAATCTTGAATTGCCTATACCTGTTGATATTGATTTAGCCTTGTCTCGCAATTTAAATATAGCATTGCTGAAACTCATTGTTGGATCTATGCATGCAGGGTTGAGTAGGAAGGTACTTCCCCTTGTTCAGAACCAAATGATTCTGAAAGCTGCTCGAACCTAGCATCCAAAGGCGCACTGTGCGCAGAAACATCAACCTGTTGTAACTTGTACTTGTTGTGATTTAGACCTGTGATGGTTAGCTCCTTCACTATGGATTTCTTTGACTGTAGCTAACCAGCCATTGTTATTTGCAAATTCGACTGTATACTCTTTTCACTGAATTGGATTTAGTTTGTCTCTATCTTCTTCTTCATCTTTTTCGAGTGATAGTATCTTTGTTTGTATGTCTCTGCTCAACTGTCAGTTCCATTGCCATGTTGTTTTGTAGTGTTTATTGGGCAGCCCATTTGGAATTATAATTATACAGTTCAATTCCAATTTGGGTTAAGTTAGTCTCTGGGCCATTTAGAATTAGTTTTAGGCCTAGAGTCATTGGAGGGTACCTGGCTGGGTCACTAACCTTCTGTCATTTGTGGGCTTATTTAGTCTAGGTCATGCAACCAGGGCCAGAAAAAAAAACTCGTTGGTTGGGCTCGTGAGCTCGGTTCAAAATTGTTTCGATTACACTCGTTTATTGGTTAAACATTGAAATGAGTAAATTTCGAATGAAATTGGATTTTGCTCTGGCTCGGCTCGGCTTGGCTCGTTGGCTCGATTCTAAAAATACTTCTAAACTATAAATAAAATGATATTAAATCAATTGTGTCAATTAAAAAAAAACTCGAGAAAAAAGAATTTAGCTCGATTTCCACCCCTACATGCAACGTATGTGGGTTGGCCAAATGGCCCAGATAAAGAGTTGAAATGGTGGACTGACTGAAGTATTAGCGTGATAGAGAGAAAAATATTCTAGATGAACATTGAGAATATTTCTGAGAGTGACAATGATGAGCTCAAATAATGCAGTGTCGCCAACTTAGGGCGTTCCTATTTGTATGAACAAACTTTTTACGAAATATTCACTTGAATTTTGCCTTCGTTTTGATCGGATTGACTCACATTACCAATTGCTTTCCTGTTTTTGATCACGCCTAGATTTGGCGCCACACTGTCCTGCGTCAACACTAATTAGGGCAAATAGTTGATGGGATGTGGCGATCTATCTTTTTGCACCCATCTTGTTGTTTGGTTCGATGGATCAAGTGGATGAGGACAGTCAAGAAATAGGAATATTCCTCATAGATGTTAGATAAGACCCTCCAATGAAATTGGCCAGATGAGACTATTCAACTCTCATCCCACTAATTAAATATGAACTCTTATTTCATCCGTTATCCAACTCTCATTCCCTCTTATCCTATTCATCTCTCAACCTTCCAACCAAATAAAAACTTGATAGCTTCATCCCTACTAGCGTGTATGCCCTATCTCATCTATCCTTTGCATCTGAACCAAAAGGACCTTTAGTGGCACATACCGGTCATACAACAAAATAAACTAAATTCAACTCTGGGGTTGATGAGACCGGTCGATTCAGATCCTGAAAACCGTCAACATTCAAACTCATTATTTTCTCGGCTGTGAATCGTGTTCCTTTATTTTTTAATGTCACTGGAGGCATGCATGCTATTATGATTTTAGAATTGTTGGGCAAGATTTTGTACAGATTTTTAAAAAAAAATTGCAGATGACGGATAAGTACAAAGTGCAAGTTCTAATACTTGTGCAAACTGTCCAAATTAAAGTTGAAGGAATGCATATATAGTTCATGCACTCAACAACAAATACTACATGCTCAGATCGAAAAACAGCTATTGGTCCTGGCCACATGATTTTTAACGTGTATCCCAAGTTTGCATGGATTCATGCATGCAATGCTATCAAGTGATGAGCTTCATTTTTCATTACTCAAACAATGAATGTGTTATCTCGAAGGACATGTATGTGCAACAATCAGTCCACGCGCACGATTTTTTTTGCTAGTTTTCAGGTTATAGGACAAGTTAGCGGGGGCCAGACGGTAGTTGGCGCGTACGCTCGGATGCCGTCAAACCCGATGTGCGTGGCCGGATAATAAAAACGTTCACGCGTGTGATAAAAGCATCATATCTCCTCTTGATAGAAAGGATTGCTTCATATCTCCTATAAATAGAAGTATCTAGTCATCATATATATCCCACTGAATGGAAACAACATATAGTGATTATCATATTTTGAATGGAAAGTAATTAGTCTCATGAAGCAATTGTGTGATGCAATAAAATCAAGATTTGATTCCTGGCGCTGCGTCGGCCAAGCTGGCTGGCCGCACTCCTATAGAATAGTACATTACTATTATTTTATTTGTGTCGGTTCTTAAGTTTTTAGAAAAAAACGATTGTGATAGATGACTTGGGAGGGGTGTTAATAATAATCACTACGGTTCTCAGGTTAGAAGCGATTGTGATGTAGCACTGAGAACATCACAATTGGTTCTTATGTGAAAAGCGATAATGATGTGCACGATCATCACTATCGGTTCCCACATAAGAAGCGATAGTGATGTAATCATGCACATCACTATCGGTTCTTTTGTGAGAAGCGATAGTGATGTGCATGAACATTACTATCGGTTCTCACAAAAGAAGCGATAGTAATGAGCAAACGCACATCACTATCGATTCTTTTGTGAGAACCGATAGTGATGACTATGCATATCACTATCGCTTCTGATATAAGAACAGATAGTGATGTGCATGATCACATCACTATCGCTTCATATGTGGGAACCAATAGTGATGATCGTGCATATCACTATTGCTTCTTAAGTAAGAACCGATTGTGATGTGCCTCGCTAGGTTATTTATACTCCTCGGGTTGAACTCTTCTCTGTTGTTATTCCAGAGGAGATTTCTCTAACGCCACCCGAAAAAATAACTCATATTCTGTGGTTGAAAGCAATACTTAGGTAAAAAATATTGAAATCCTCAACGGTGAGTGTTAAGAGGGTAAATTTGAGGCCCTAGCTTGAGGAGATTTCCTCTCTTTTTGCAGAATTTGTGGTTTTCTTCAAAATGTGAGCATTTCTACAAACCCTTTCAATTTTGCACTATGTAATTTCAATATGTCGCGAAGAAAGTTTAGGTTGCACTGGTATTGTGTATATTCTATCAGATTTTACACACTTTATTTGACAAGCACACATGTATTTAATTATCTTTGTAGTGCTCTCGTGTTAATCTGGAATTATTGTTGCTCTCATATGATGAATGTTAGAGTTTAGGTTGCGGAACCTACGTCTCCCGTTCGAGGGTGCTTGTTTATAAATATGCTGATCGAAATGGCATATTTATAAGCAAACAGTCTCAAATTGTCCATGTTCTTTGGACAATTCGAGGATATGTGGTTCAAGCAAGTTCTTGAGCTGTTGTATAACTCCATAGTAGATTTCTGTAGCATCTCCCTGTGGTGTTCTTCGGGTGCAAACCCCTCTTGACCTGTTGTCGAGACATGTATCTGGAGAACAATAGGGATATGTTGCCGAAATTTTCTCTAAAGTTGTATAACGGCTTAAGAACTTGCCCAAACCACATATCCTCGAATGGGATTAGGACCGAACCTATTTAGAGATTAGGAGTCATCGTTGGTTCCGTTGTTTTGTTTCATTGAAGTTAAAAGATTTGCAAGCTACTGTACTATATAATTTGTTTATTCGATATCATTGTTGATGTTTACAATGTATGTCTCCTAACTAGGGAATTGGAAGCTCTTAACTAGGGAAGAAAGTAGGTATCGATCGGGAGTACATTGATATATCTTGAAACCCATTCTCTATTTTGCAAAAGTAATATTAATTGAAATGATGTCTCAATGTTTGAAATAGCTAGCTAGCTGTCACTCTAGTTTTTCGTTAATTTATTTTGCGAAGTCTAATTGCAGATGGACCGTGAGGAATGGATGTATCAGAAAAGCCGTATGAGTGCTGAATTTTAGAGGGGTGTCAATGAGTTCCAAAAAAATTGCAGAAGAGGACATGGTGAACAGGGGTGTAAACTTCATATATTGTCTTTGCATTGATTGCAACAATCTCAAGAGATTTAATAACTCAGCTCAAATTAAGGACCACCTGATTTGACGTGGCTTCGTGAGGAATTACACGTGTTGGATCCATCATGGGGAGACAGGTAGTACCCTTCCGATATGTAACGAAGACATGGTGGAACTCGATGACGAGTTGCACTGTGATATTTTTGAGGAGAACAATTTGGAGAAAATGTTGCAGGATGTGGAGGGAAATTACATGGAAAGAGAGTTCAAAAAGTTCAAAAGCTTGATGGAAGACGATGCCAAACCGTTGTTCTCGGGTTGCAAAGCGGAATGCACAAAGTTGGGTTCGGTCCTTGCATTGTTCGAACTAAAGGCAAAACACCGTTGGACAGATACATGTTTCAATGCACCTCTAGTTCTTCTACCGGATCTGCTTCCGGAGGGAAACGAGTTACCAACAAGCATTTATGAAGCGAAAAAGCTACTATGTCCTATGGGAATGGAAATAGAAAGGATACATGCATGTCCGAATGATTGCATCTTGTACCATAACGCACATCAGGAGCTGCACATTTGTCCAGTTTGCTGTGTGCCCCGGTACAAACAAAAGGAGAAGAGTGACGACAAGAAGCGTAAGAGCCGGGGCAACGACGGTGAAGAGGTCACTAAAGGTGCATCGGTCAAGGTATTGTGGTATTTGCCCATCATTCCCCGTTTGGAGCGGTTGTTTGCAAATCCCAGAGAGGCAAAATTCTTGCGTTGGCATTATGAGCCTCGAAAGGAAGATGGCAAGCTGAGACACCCTGATGATTCGGCTCAATGGAGAAACATCGATTGGAAATATGAGGAGTTTGGTGCCGAAATGAGGAACATAAGTTTTGGGTTGAGTACCGATGGAATGAATCCGTTTAGTAACATGAGCAGTCGTCACAGTACCTAGCCAGTTCTGTTGTGTATCTACAACCTCCTTCTTAGATTGTGCATGAACCGAAAGTATATTATCATGCCGTTGCTAATCTCGGGACCCAAACAGTTGAGAAATGATATTGAGGTGTACCTTGCTCCACTAATCGTGGATTTGGTAAAATTATGGAACGAGAGGGTTGTGGTGTGAAATGCGTACAAAGAGAGCACTTCACCCTATGGGCTATGGTATTTTGCACCATAAATGATTTCCTGACCCTTGGTAATTTGGCGGGCTACAGTACGAAAGGAGCCAAAGTGTGTTCTATTTGTGAAGAGGAGACTGAGAGCCTATGGCTACTGAATTCTAAGAAATTGTGTATATGAGTCACCGTAGGTTTCTACCTCGAAGTCATCGATACCGTAAGATGGATGAAAAATTTGATAGGAAGAGGGAAGTCTGTTCGGCCTCGCAGCCTATGAGTGGAAGGCAAGTATATTCACATGTGGAGGATATCGATTTTCAGTACGAAAAGACTCGTAAATCTGTTCATCCTAGGACCATTTGGAAGAAGAGGCCGATATTTTGGGACTTACCGTACCGGAAGGAGTTAGATGTCTGGCATTGTATTGATGTCATGCACGTTGAGAAGAATATCTGCGACAATTTGGTTGGCATCCTATTGAACATACCTGGGAAGACCAAGGATGGCGTGAATTCTCATCGCGACATAGCCTACATGGGAATCAGGCCCAGGATTGCAGTGATAGAGGAGGATAGAAAAGGTCCGTACATCCCTGCTGCATGCTACACCCTGTCCAAGAAGGAGAAAGAAGACCTTTACAAGTGTCTCCAAGGTATTAAAGTTCCATCGGGCTACTCCGCAAACATTACGAAGCTTGTGTCCATGGATGATTTGAAGTTGCTGGGCATGGAGTCCCACGACTGCCATGTCTTGATGACCCAAATGCTCTCAGTTTCAATCAGAAATATTTTGCCAGAGGATGTCAAGTTGGCAATTACGAAGCTGTGTTATTTCTTCAATGCGATCTCCTGCAAAGTTATTGACCCTAATGTGCTAGACAACTTATAGAGTGAGGTGGTGCAGACTCTATGCCAGCTTGAGATGCATTTCCCACCATCGTTCTTCGACGTTATGGTCCACCTTATTGTTCACCTTGTCAGAGAGATTAAGATATGTGGACCCATGTTCCTACGTTACATGTATCCGTTCGAGAGGTACATGAGTATATTAAAGTCCTACGTGAGGAATCGCTCGAAGCCTGAGGGTAGTATTGTTGAAGGTTATGGGACTGAAGAGGTTATTGAGTTCTGCGTGAACTATCTCAGAAAAAGACAAGCAATCGATGTTCCTGTATCTCGCCATGAGGGCAGACTTGCTAGCAAAGGAACCGTTGGGTCGAAACTAACGAGGCCACAGTTTGATATGTATTGCAAAGCGCATTTGATAGTCTTGCAGCACAGCGCAGAAGTTGCAAGGTACATCGAGAAGAATAAATTGATATTACGGGAAGAGAATCTACATATGGATGAGCTTTCCATCACGCCAGGACCATCCTATAATCCTCCTGCCACTCCCTTGACCCTGCAAATCTCGAGGACGAGATTTCTGTTAAGGAGAGTAGTCTGTAACATCCCGAAAAATTTAAAAATAGGAAAAATGGAAAATTTAAAATTTAAAAATGGAATTGAATAAAAATTTCAATTTGAATCAAGATTTTGATTTAAAACAATATCTTTTTCCTCATTTTCTTGAATTTTATTCTTAAGGAATGGATAATTTGCTATATTAAAACTCATCCTTCCAAAATAAACAAACAATGAAAATGAGTTTGAAATGTGATTTTAATTTGAATTTTCCATTTTCTGAATTTTCTGGTATTATTGGTTTTGCTTGAGTCTTTGCTTTAAAAGAAAAGTCATATATATATTGAAATGGTAAAATGGTAAAAGTAAAAAGGTAAAAACACAAATTAAAAAAAATTGCAAAAATCATACTAAAATATTAGAGCACTCTAGAACCCTACTCATGATGTTTGAGATGATATGAACCATTAAAATATAAGAAAATACAATTGCAATCATGGGATAAGATATCTAATCCAGAGCTGTCAGATTTGTGTTGAAATCTTCAAGGCTTATCTGAAGCCGAGATTTTTTCCATGCCGACATCAGATAATTATATACCTCTGGTAAAAACATAAAAAAATTAAAACATATATTTGAAGCCTTTAAAAATTCAAACACAAAAAGTAATTAAATATGAAAATAACAATGTCAGAATTTTTAAAATTTAAATATCAAATATAAAAAATCTAAAAATTTTACAGAAGATAAATATTGTTATTTAAACCTTAATAAAAATATACATAAAATGTAGACCTTATTTCGATCTTCAATAAAATGAAAATCAGAAAATGGAAAATTTGGCAGCATGTATTGTGAGAATTGTTTAAAATTTTCTGCCAGGAGTTTTATTCTGAAATTTTTCCTGGATAACGATATTTATCTTTTCGACCTAGGTAAATTTTTTCAAAAATAATCTAGTTGAAGTGGTAACTCTGACCAGTGGATCAAGCCGGCTCTATCCAGAGTCTTCAACAGTGCAGTCCTTTACTATCACAGACACGTGGGCACGATCACCCAGCTGTACCGTGCCAACAACCCTTCATCGCCCAATTTTCCCCACCTTTCAGCCACCTTCTCTGGTTCTACAGCCTTCTTCCCTTCTCCCTCTCCTCTCTGATCTCTCTCGCGTGTAGAGAGCAGTCGGTCGAACTGCCTCATTTCTTGTCGCCTTTCCGCTGCATTGTCTTGTAGCCCAAGGCGTCGACCTGCTAACCCTGCCACGGACTCACCTCGGCTAGTGCACCTCAAGCTTTGCATCATGAAAATGCCACTACTGCTTCAGACAGCCGCCAGATCAAGCATGCGTTCAAAACCTGTGCACTAAACCGCCTTAGCTAGCTATAAGTACCCCCAGACCATCCAAACCGTAGCATACCATTCCATTGCCACAGCTTTGCTCAAAAACCTCTTCATCCCCTCCGATTCCGGTGAAACCCAGTGAAAGGGGAAACCCCAATTAACTCCTACAAAGAACCCCAGCCCAAACCAGTTAGCACAGATCTTCATTGTAGCATCTGGAACTCATCTTCGCGCCCGTTTAGAACCCTTCTTCCCTGGCGAGTTGCTGCACCAAGCTTTTCCCTCAGCCGCTGCCTCGCACGATGAGACCCCCTATCCACTTACTCATCTTCTCGGATATAGGCTAAAATGGAACCCTTGCGTCTTGTTGATGCTGATGATGGTGGAAATGAAGCTTGAGAGCCCTCACTTGTGCTTCTTCGCCAGTCAGCCATAGCCACTACCGTAGGTCCACGATGGCGCGCCACTTTTTCTTGTCACTGGCCGCCAAGAAGACCACCCCCGCGTGCGCACAAGCGAGCTGATGCCCATGGCGGAACCTATTCCTCCTCTCCGGTCGTAGTTCGCCGTCGGCGAGTCGAAAACCGCAGTCCCCTGTTTCCTCTCACCGAGTTGCGGGACCCAGCAGACAGTCGCACAAAGCCTAGCCTTTTATGCGATGCTGTCTCACTGACGATTGGGGCCCAACGTCTAGTCAAAAAACACCGCAGGCCACCTACCGCTGGGCCCAAACTGTCAGCTTCTGCGGCTCATACCGACTCTTACGGGCTCGCACGTCAGTTGCTATGAGCTTGGTCTCTCTCTACCGTATGGGCTTGGCCCGTTAGCGCCTTAGCCCAGCGCAAGCCCAAAAAGGAAAGCGTGTTTTTGATGCAAAAGCGCACTTTCCAAAAACGGCATATTATCAATTTTCAGCATTTATGAAACCTTAGTATATTCATTTACTCATATCTTGCACATTTTAAGTCCAAATTTTATGAAATAAATTTTTATATTCATCTAAAATCATGTAGATCCTGAATATGCAGAAATACTTAGGATTCACTATGGAAAATATTTAAGTTGTCATATGGTGATTAATAGTTAAATATTATTTCAAATAATTTTTGCTTCTTGAATTTATTAATATAAATAAATGAATACATAATGTTTGCCTTCTCAATTCATAAAATAGATAGAAATAATTCATAAGACAAGTTGTGTCAGTGCTTAGCTAAAAATTTCTAAGCAACATATATGCATATGCATGTATAATCAAGTGAACACATAAAATCATAAGCAACCTAATCCTAAAAATCCTACCTATTTTATGAAGTAGGTGTCTATTTGGTTTTTCATCTGATTTCTTTTTGCCCTTGTTGAACTTGTTATTTGTCATATTTCCGTGGAATGACGTATAGAACCCGACGCCATTGATTCCATCGTCGACTACGTCAACTATGATCACGACTTCGTCGTAAACATCAATTAAGCAAGGCAAGCACCTCCTTTGACCATGTTGATCCTAGTTTTATAAATGTTTTATTGCATATATTATGTTCATTAAACTATGCTATATTGTGGGTAGTGGTAGTTATACCTGTAGACACATGGAACTTCCTTGATAAGTATGAATTTGCGAACCTTGATAACCCTAGAATAAAATAGGCAATACCTAACGCCAACATGGGTTTATTCTCACTTAGCAATCATGCTTAGCCATGCTTCATAAAGACATGCTCCTTACAAATTAAAATGTTGGACAAAATTAAAAGGGTTGGATATGACTATTTAATGTTGTTGGTATTTTGGTTAATGAAGGACCATGTGGAGGTCCATCCATGTTTGTGATGAGTATTTGACTTTATTTGAGCAAGGTGTGCTCAAGTTTGAGTTTGATTTGGATTGATTTTCAAAATGAAGCAATTTGAGTTGTCTCTGCGCCAGAGTGGCGATCTGGTCGTATGGACGCGGTAGTGATGAGTTGGATGGTTTATTGCACATCTTTGTGGGCATTGCTATGTGAGGAGTTTCCTTGTCTTTGATGGTTGCAGGACGACGGTGCTAGGTCATGGTGAGGCGAAGGATGACCGGGACTAGGCGAGGAGCGTCGGAGGTCCAGACGGTTGGGAGATCGCCGGAAGATGATCGGAGACGGAGTCCGGGCAAGTCAAGAAGACAAGGAAAGGAGATGATGCTAGCTAGATGCCGCGTGGATCAATGAGGACCGTCGGATTGAGGTCTAGTTGATAGGTTAGCGGGTCTAGGTAGTATGCTTTGAAAACCGTGCAAGAAAACCCGGTATGTGTGTGGGTTTTGGGTTAGCCCTTGCATGGCTGTGTGTGTGGGTTAATCCTAGCCCTTAGATGAGTGCTCTAGGGTTGAGGGACTCATCCAAGGGTGGTAGGTGGCCCAAGAGTAGTATAAATAGGGGTGGAGGGTAGCCTCCTTCCCTTGAAGGTGTTGAGGTTTTGATGCTCATTTGAGCTTTGCCCACATGAATGTGAGGCTTTGTAACCTCCTTCCAGAAATGAAAGTTTTATTCATCCACCTCTGAATTTATTTGCGCATTTACATTATGTCTTTACTTTACATAATTTAAATTCAGCATTTACTTTCCATAATTACATTCCCGCAATTTACTTTCAAGTAATTTGGATTTGCCTCCCCTCCTTCTAAATGCTGCTGTTCTTGGATGTTTTGAGTGTGTTCATATGGTTTTACATCTCTTTTGCACTCTTGGATTGAGTAGAGAACATCTTTTCTTTCAAGTTCCAACTTTGTTCTGAACTTGTTCTTCGCGCAGCAGTCAGTGTTTGATTTTTGTAAAAATATAGAAAAATACTTTTTGAGTGATTCTTGTTGGAGGAGGTGCGGGACTCTGATATCCGCTTGCAGAAAAATTTTGGAGTTCACTTGTTGTACCGTTTGGGCGCCATGAGGTGAAAACCGAGCCCCAAACGTTCTGCTCGAAGTTCTTGACCAGACTGTGTTCTTCGATTTTTAGTGTTTTTTCTGTAAGGTTTTTTGAGGAGAAATTTGGTGGAGTTCTTCAAAACTCTGATTCTCACAGGGAGAAAAAGTCTCAAAATTTTGTGAGCTACAGAAACCCACCAACCTCCTGTGCAAATTGAGGACAAGTTCTGGGAATTCTGCTTTTGCTTTTCTGAAAGTGACTTTTGTGATTTGAATTGATGTCCTTTCTAAAAGCAAGAGTTTGAATTGATTCCTCTTTATCTTGGACACTAGACAACCAGGATTGTGACTCAAAAATCCCCACATATTTTATGGTACTTATCCATGCAAGCTTGGGGTACACATAGTTGTCTAGTTTTTCGGGTTTTTCACAATTCCTTTTGAGCGATCTTGTCGAGGTTTTTGTTGGAGTATTTTGGGGGAATTTTTATTTGTGACCATTCACCCCCCCTCTGTTCGCCATCTCGGTCCTTCAATTGGTATCAGAGCCGGTTCTGCTCTTTCTAGATCTTGACCGGTCTCAAGAGCTATGGCGACGGACAAATATTCCACCAAGCCTCCCATCTTTAATGGAGTTGATTTTCCTTTTTGGAAATCCCGGATGGAGTCATACATCACTGCCCAGGGCTACCTGATATGGCAGAAGGTGAAACTCCCGTATGAGGTTCCTGGCGATGAAAATGTCACGGCCATCAATATGGTTGACGTTGAGGCGAATGCTAAGGCAAGGAACATTCTCATCTGTGGTCTTAGCCATGTGAGTATGATAGGATTTCTCACCTTCGCTCCGCTCACGAGATTTGGGTAACCTCGATGCTTACCATGAGGGCTCTACTCAAATCAAGGCGTGAGGCAGATTCAGTTCAAAGCGAGTACAACAAGTTTGATCAACGCTACCGGTGAGAGTCTCGACGAGTGTTTTGGTCGGTTTACAAAGATTTTGAGCGACCTCCGAGCGATTGGTTGCATATACCGACTCGGACAATGCTCGGCATTTCTTGACCGCACTCGACCTTGGGTTTGGGAGATGAAGGTGACCACCATCAAGGACACCACCGACTTATCGACTCGACTCTTGACGGGCTTTATTCCGCCTCAAGACTCATGAGATCGATGTCGTCTCTCGGAAGACGAAATCTCGATCGATGGCTTTGGTCACCGATCCCATTGGATCTTCTTCTTGATCCTTCTATTGGTTTCTCTCTTTCGCCTTTGCGAGCTAGCGATGACCAAGCTGGAAAATTTCGGAAAATGAGCTTGCTCTTCTCGCCGCAAGTTTTCTCATGCATACAAGAGGGTGAGAGAGAGGAAGAGAGGTGGCATGATCACCGCTTGAGTGTGGTGGCCCCAACCACATTCGCGAACTATCCCAAGCGGAGAAGGGCAAGAATAGCGTTGGCGGTTCGGGCAAGAACGACTACACCGACAAGAACCGCAACAAGAAGCCTCCGGTTCGTGAATCGGCGCACGAGAAGAAGTACCGCAACTTCTCCAAGAACAAGAAGCTCTTCCACCGCGTCCTCGCCGGCAGCGACATCAACCTCTCCGACACGGAGACATGGAGCGACGAGGCGAGGATGATCCGCAAGAGAAGAAAGGCGGCGACGACTTCTCGGCATGTGCTTCATGGCGACACCAACGACATCGGCGACTCCGAGCTCTCTGAATGACTCGGACGAGGTACCCTCCTATGACCAGACTCAACGAAGCTTTCGCAAATTAGGAAAATTTCATGCTAGAGCTAGAGCTAGGTGTACTGAGCTTGAGAAGGAAGTAGGTACCTTGACTCGGAGTTAGCTTCACTTAGATCTTCTCCTCCCGAGTCACCGATGATTGCTCTTTGTGTGATGCTATTCTTGTGGAGTTGGAGAACCTAAGGACCATACATGATAGTGTGCTTGTTGAACTTGATGGTCTTAGGTTGAAGAATGCTAGCACTAGTTACATTGATGCTATTCTGTTGAGGCTAGTTTTCTTCATGCTCACTCCACTCCATCATGCTCTAATTGCCCTAAATTGCTTGCGAAATTGATGCCATGAGCGAACACCTTAGGAAGCTTTACGCTAGAAACAATGAACTTGAATCACATGCTTCTAAGGACCCGGTACTCATGTGAGGGTGTAAGCAATTAAAACTTGACAATGAAACCCTGAATGTCAAGTGTGCTAAACTTGCTAAGGACTTACTAGATAAGTCACAAAAATATTGCTTGCGATGTCTTGAGATTGTGGGGACTTGGATAAAATCCATGTCGAGCTTAGGAAGAAATTAGAAGACCAAGCCCATAGAATTAGAGATGCTCCTTGCGTTTCTTGTAAGGCCCTCAAGATTGAGGCAGCCGTCTTTGAGGAGAAAATGCACGTCTTTGAGAGAGCTCATCTTTCCGGTTCTTCTTCCTCTCCTTCCCCTGTTCTTCTTGTGCTTCTTTCTTCCGAGATTGCCAAGTATCTTATGAGCACTCTCGAGAAGTTTGTTGGAGGCAAGAAGAAGCTCAATCTTATTCTAGACCAATCCAAGATTAGTAGATTCAATCAAGGTCTAGGATTTGATCCCTTGGAGCACGCTGGGCGCATCCTCCCACCATAGTCTGCGGCTCCAAGAGTGGTGAGATTGTGGTAGCTCCCGAGTGAGTACCACCGTGTTTAGGTCTTTGGGGTTGTCCATAGGACTTGACCGGAAGGGTGTTACTCCTATTGCTTACGCCTCTAGCAAGGCGGTACACATGCACCTTCTGTAAGAAGGATGGTCACCTAGTAGATTTACGCTTCAGCGCGCCAAGATCACTCGGTGTGGCGTGTTGTCGCTCTTAGGGGTATTCTGTGGTCATCCCGGACTTTGAGTGCTCCTAAGACACACACCGATTCTAGACGAGTTAGAGAGTCGCTGTTTTGGGGGCGCCCGGGACTTGGTTTTCATGCTAGTTCTTGAGTTTTAGTCCCGAGTTGTTCATAGTCGATCTTTCCGCCGTCCTCTTGATATTCCTCGCTTTTCCCATCGAGGTAGATATCGTGGCGTGAGGTGTTTTCGGTAGGAGATCCAGCAGCCTTCTTCGGGATGGTCGGCTTTTGCACCACGGCGTGCCAACCCGCTTTGACTCCTAGATTATCTACGAGTTGCTCGATCGTGTGAGAGTTGAGCGTCAGAGAGACACTCGAGTCGATCTTCTTCGTGGGTGGTACTCACGAGGTGTCGTATGGTTGAGATTGGGTTCCTAAGTCTTCACTCTATCCCGATCGAGTCATCTTTCTCTTGTGTCTTGATCAGGTTCGTCGGATGGGGAAGGGCGATGTTTGGATTGTTGACTCCGGTTGTTCTCGTCATATGACCGGAGATTCTCGTTGGTTCTCTTCCCTAGTCCGAGCCCCCGGTGATGAGTTAATCACTTTTGGGGATGCATCTTCAGGTAGAGTCATTGCTAAAGGTACCATCCGCATTAACCAAAATTTCATTCTTAAAGATGTTGCCTTAGTAAGTAAGTCGCAATACAATCGCTCTCTGTTTCTCAACTTATCGATGACTCTTTCGAGGTAAGCTTCAAGAGTAATGCCTGTAGAATCCTTGATTCATCAGGAGGGTTAGTTTGCGGAATTTCTAGATTTGGGAGAGTCTTTCGTGCTGATTTTTCTGCTTCTTCCGAGACTCTCTTCGATGTTTGATTGCTTCGAGTCCGTGATCTCTCCTTCGGCATAGGAGACTTGGTCACATTGGTTTTGATCATTTGACCCGAGTTAGCGACCATGATCTCATTCGGGTTTGCCCAAACTCAAGATGGTCAAAGACTTAGTTTGCTCTCCTTGCCGACATGGCAAGATGGTTATCGCTTCTCATCCTCCATCCACCGTAGTGATGGTGATGCACCAGACAGCTTTTACATATGGACACCGTTGGTCGGCTAGAGTGCGATCAACGGGAGGGAAGTGGTATGTTCTTGTCATCGTTGATGATTTTTCTAGATTCTCTTGGGTATTCTTCATGGCCTCGAAGGATGAGACTTTTCTCACTTGAGGGTTTGATCAAGAGGTTGTCTATTGAGCTCCTGTGTGCATTACGAGCTATCGCAGTGATAATGGCACGGAGTTCAAGAATTCCTACTTTGAGAGTTTTTGTGTGGAGTGCGGTTTAGAGCATCGTTCTCTTCTCCCTATGCCCCTCAGTGAGAATGGCGTAGTGGAAAGGAAGAACAGACCACTGGTTGAGATGGCGGGACGATGCTAGACAGTACAATACTCCTAGGAAGTTTTGGGTGAGGCTATAGCTACTGCTTGCCATGTTTCTAATCGCGTGTTTTTGAGAGCACATTTGCATCGCACTTCTTATGAGTTGAGGTATGGGCGAAAGCCCAGTGTGTCTCATTTTCGCGTTTTCGGTTGCAAGTGTTTTATCTTGAAGTCCGTAACCTAGATAAGTTTGAGTCTCGCTCTTCTGATGGTATCTTTCTAGGTTACTCGACTTCTTCTCGTAGCTATAGGGTCTAGAGTGTTGATGCGCATAGGATCATAGAGACCTGTGATGTGTCCTTCGATGAGGCTAGCCCAGGAGCTAGACACGATGTTTGAGGCTCTTCTTATCCCTCCGAGACCATCTTTGTAGAAGATGAGGATGATGGAGATGATGGTGTTCCACCGGATCCAGTTCCTCTATACCCGAGGTGCCTCCTGTTTCCATTTACGCACCTCAGAGTGACCACCCTTGCCTTCCGACTCTCCTTCAATGAGTGGCTCTGCTCCTACCTCTTACATGCATGAGGTAGAGGCCACTACGCTTCTCGGTCCTCCCGTCATATCCAGAAGCTCATCCACTGATCGGATCATTGGTGATCTGCTTGAGCGTCACTCGCTCAAAATCAGTTTGTCCGATTCTGCCTCCACTCTGCCTTCGTTGCCTCCTTTGAGCCGAAGATGTTTCTCATGCATTATCCGATGAATCGTGGATTAATGCTATGCATGAGAACTTGAGAACTTTGAGAGGAACAAGGTATGGCAGCTTGTCGAGCCCCATCGGTCATAATGTCATTGGGACCAAGTGGGTGTTCAAAAACAAGCAGAGTGAGGATGGGGTTGTCATTCGCAACAAGGCTAGGCTAGTTGCAGGGCTTTTCTCAGGTTGAGGGTCTTGACTTTGAGGAGACCTTTGCCCCTGTAGCTAGACTAGAGGCTATTAGGATCCTGCTTGCATTCTCTGCATCCCTGGGTTTCAAGCTCTATCAAATGGATGTCAAGAGTGCATTCCTCAATGGCTATATTGAGGAAGAGGTTTATGTCAAACAACCTCCAGGATTCGAGAACCCCAAGTTTCCGAGTCATGTATACAAGCTCTCCAAAGCTTTGTATGGACTCAAGCAGGCCCCAGAGCATGGTATGAGAGGCTCAAGTCTTATCTTCTCAGCCATGACTTCAAAATGGGCATAGTAGACAAAACTCATTCATCGACACCATGAGTCTCATTTTCTTCTTGTCCGATTTATGTGGACGATATAATTTTGGTGGCTCATCTCATTCGCTTGTGTCTCAGTTTTACGAGGTGATGAGCACAGAGTTTGAGATGAGTATGATGGGCGAGTTGAGCTACTTTCTTGGCTTCCAAATCAAGCGGACTGGAGGGTACTTTCTTGCATCAAGGCAAATATACCCGTGACCTCTGAGGCGTTCGACATGTCGATGGGAAGCCGGTGATGACTCCTATGGCCACCACTGCTGTCCTCGAGCCCGATGAGGATGGTGAGCCTGCTTGATCAAAAGGAGTTTGAGCATGATCGGCTCCTCTTGTACCTCACCGCTTCGAGGCCGGACATACATTTCTCTGTGTGTCTGTGCGCTCGATTTCAAGCTTCTCCTCGCGCCTCTCACCGCCAGGCGGTCAAGCGCATCTTCAGGTACCTTCGTGCTACCACTGATTATGGTATTTGGTACTCTTCGTCTTCTTGTCTATCTCTTAGAGCCTTTTACGATGCCGACTTTGCTGGTCAGAGGATAGATAGGAAGAGCACTTACGCACTTGCCAATTCATTGGCACTTCTCTTGTTTCTTGGTCATCTAGGAAGCGATCCGAGTTGCGATCCATCACCGAGGCCGAGTATGTTCTTTGCGACTAGTTGTTGTAGCCAGTGCTCTGGATGAGATCGACCTTACGGGACTATGGGTTAGAGATAGAGAGTGTGCCACTTTTACGTGACAACACTTCAGCTATTTGCATTGCTAAAAACCCAGTGCAACATTCGGACCAAGCACATTGATATTAGATATCACTTCCTTAGAGACCATGTGGAGAAGGAGATATCGCGATCATCAGAGAGTGACCTTGATTAGCCGATATTTTCACCAAGCCTTTGGATAGCTCCAGATTTGTTGCCTTGAGGAGTGAGCTTGAGTCGTGAGCCCTTACGGCCTTTCGTGAGGGGAGCTGGTTTGTATATTATGTATTATATGTTTTCTTCCACTTTTCTTTTCTTTGTGTTTCTTACGGGTGACTTTGGGCTTGTTTTCTTGAGTTGAGTTCACTCACTTAGACTTCGGCATGCCTTGCATTGACCTCTTATCTTGTGCTTTAGGTTGCTATCATGCGTGATTATTGTTCTCTCTTCTCTCTAGGTTGAGTTCCTCACAGTCTTATAAGTCTAGCGGTATTGGGCCTCTGGGTAGGCAGAGTGCATGTGCACTCCTTAGTTGGGATCTAGAGTCGACTTCCCTATGTCGATCACTGGGAAGATAAGAGCGAGTCCGAGCCGTAGTGAGTCTCTTCTATCTTTTCTATGCTCTATAGCCATCCGGTTTTGCAGTTTCTCGACTTCTTCTCCTCATTCTGCTTTTTCGGTTATTATTGAGTTCATTCGGTTTTCTTTATGCCTAATCTTGATAATAACTCAACTTTAACCAGATTTAAGCTTAAAATTGATTCATTTGTTGAGGGGAGTTTGGGAATCTGTTCATGCATTGCATTTAGACTGCATTTTGCATTTTATGAGCTTTGTCTATTATGCAATTGATTTCTTCTTCATGCTATACACCATGCTACATCATTTGAAGAAAATCACTAGCTTAGGTATGTCCAAGTTCATTTAACTTGCTAAGCTTAAAAATGAAATAAGCCTTAAATGAAAAACTTGATGAAACTTGTTGCTTTTACTTGCTAGGTTTCTTCTCTAGAGGTTTGTGCCATAATTTGAGAAATTTAGGAGTTCTCTAGAGTCCCTATAGCAACTTGGGTGAAACTAGTTTGATCCATGCAGAGTCCTTCAATTGCTCATGAATCGTTGTGCTAAAAATGAAAATTAAACAAAATTGACTCTTCTTGTGCACATACGACTCAACACCTTGTATTCACAAGACCGCTTCCCATTGCACTTGGGATGAACTTGGAATACATCGTGTTTGACCTAGACCATCCTCTTAAGAGCTCATCTTGAGATGGTCGCATACGGCTTGAGTCAATTGGTTGTCAAAAGAAAATGCAAATAAATTAAAAACAAAGACATATGTGGGTAAAGAATGCAAATAATGTCAAACATTTGCACCCGCTATGTCTTGTATGATGATAAATCAAAATTTGCATTAAGTGATAAATGAGCCCGAAGGACCTTGTATGCTCTTCTAGATTCCCCAACGTGTTGAGTAGGTTGAACTCTAGGTTTTCCTTTTGATCCTTAGAGTGGCTATTCTTCTATTTTTGAAACTAAAGCTAAGTGTTGCACTTGTCAAATCTTGCTAAAATGAAATATTCAAAACTAAGCTCGTATTTGCACTTGGACATGTCTTAGTTTAGTCATCTTCTGAAATTGACAAGCTTGGTGTAATATCCTTCCATTTTGATCAATTGGATAATCTTCAAAGCTCTTTCGATTGCATTTCATGCATACATAAAAAAAAATTGATGCCTATATTGCCAAAAGGGGGAGAAAACGTAGAAAAGGCATCACTAAAAGATAAAATGTGAATGCTTATTTGGTTATTATGATCTTTGTAAAATTATGCTACTACTTCATTTGGATCATAATCTCATAATCACATTTGACATGTTTAGTTGGATTTTAGAGTTTTTGTTGAAAACTTGCTCTTTCTTAAATTTAACTCTAAAATCTAAATTCCTCTTTATCAAATTGGTCATGATACTAATTTCTATCTTTGGACCAAGTTTGACTTTGCAACTAGAAATTGCTTTCTTCTTCATTTTCTTCAAACTCAAATTTATGCCTTTTGTGTGGTTTGTCAATATACTCATCAAGGGGGAGATTGAAGGACCATGTGGAGGTCCATCCATGTTTGTGATGAGTATTTGACTTTATTTGAGCAAGGTGTGCTCAAGTTTGAGTTTGATTTGGATTGATTTTCAAAATGAAGCAATTTGAGTTGTCTCTGCCAGAGTGGCGAGACAGGTCATATGGACGCAGTAGTGATGAGTTGGATGGTTTATTGCACATCTTTGTGGGCATTGCTATGTGAGGAGTTTCCTTGTCTTTGATGGTTGCAGGACGACGGTGCTAGGTCATGGTGAGGCGAAGGATGACCGGACTAGGCGAGAGCGTCGGAGGTCCAGACGGTTGGGAGATCGCGGAAGATGATCGGAGACGGAGTCCGGGCAAGTCAAGAAGACAAGGAAAGGAGATGATGCTAGCTAGATGCGCGTGGATCAATGAGGACCGTCGGATTGAGGTCTAGTTGATAGGTTAGCGGGTCTAGGTAGTATGCTTTGAAAACGTGCAAGAAAACCGGTATGTGTGTGGGTTTTGGGTTAGCCCTTGCATGGCTGTGTGTGTGGGTTAATCCTAGCCCTTAGATGAGTGCTCTAGGGTTGAGGGACTCATCCAAGGGTGGTAGGTGGCCCAAGAGTAGTATAAATAGGGGTGGAGGGTAGCCTCCTTCCCTTGAAGGTGTTGAGGTTTTGATACTCATTTGAGCTTTGCCCACATGAATGTGAGGCTTTGTAACCTCCCTTCCAGAAATGAAAGTTTTATTCATCCACCTCTGAATTTATTTTATGATTTACATTATGTCTTTACTTTACATAATTTAAATTCAGCATTTACTTTCCGCAATTACATTCCGCAATTTACTTTCAAGTAATTTGGATTTGCCCCCCTCCTTCTAAATGCTGCTGTTCTTGGATGTTTTGAGTGTGTTCATATGGTTTTACATCTCTTTTGCACTCTTGGATTGAGTAGAGAACATCTTTTCTTTCAAGTTCCAACTTTGTTCTGAACTTGTTCTTCGCGCAGCAGTCAGTGTTTGATTTTTGTAAAAATATAGAAAAATCCTTTTTGAGTGATTCTTGTTGGAGGAGGTGCAGGACTCTGATATCCGCTTGCAGAAAAATTTTGGAGTTCACTTGTTGTACCGTTTGGGCGCCATGAGGTGAAAACCGAGCCCCAAATGTTCTGCTCGAAGTTCTTGACCAGACTGTGTTCTTCGATTTTTAGTGTTTCTTCTGTAAGGTTTTTTGAGGAGAAATTTGGTGGAATTCTTCAAGACTCTGATTCTCACAGGGAGAAAAAGTCTCAAAATTTTGTGAGCTACAGAAACCCACCAACCTCCTGTGCAAATTGAGGACAAGTTCTGGGAATTCTGCTTTTGCTTTTCTGAAAGTGACTTTTGTGATTTGAATTGATGTCCTTTCTAAAAGCAAGAGTTTGAATTGATTCCTCTTTATCTTGGACACTAGACAACCAGGATTGTGACTCAAAAATCCCCACATATTTTATGGTACTTATCCATGCAAGCTTGGGGTACACATAGTTGTCTAGTTTTTCGGGTTTTTCACAATTCCTTTTGAGCGATCTTGTCGAGGTTTTTGTTGGAGTATTTTGGGGGAATTTTTATTTGCGACCATTCACCCCCCCTCTGTTCGCCATCAAAATGAAAATAAAACTATGGTTTTGATGCGGGCAATTACTGGCAATAGCCGAAGGTGCAGGTGTTGCACGTAGTGTAGGGGGAGATTATTGCCCATGTCAGATTAAGGACCGAACTCAGTGTTTGTTAAACCCAAGAATTATCGTACAACCACAAGTACTGGTATGGGATAGCCTTAACCTATTAATTTATTTAAAACTAGCTTTGCACATTGGTAGGCTAGAGATGTACGAGCTGTTTTTTAATGGATTGCTCGAAGGGACGTCCACACCGAGGTGATAATGGAACAAACGTTTACCGATATAACGGTGTACGCCATGCTATGGGGAGTTCCATCATATTTATGCTCTGAATTCTTTTGCCATAGTATGGGTTTTCATCACCGGGCTGGTGTAAAGTTAGGGTTAAGTAATGTAACAGTTATGTCATGACTCTCTGCGACACACGAAAGGAAGTGTGCTAATGATCTGCATAAAGAGTTAGTCATGTCTTGTGAGTAAAGCTGTATACCTCTACAGAGCGTAAAACTTTTTGAAAAGCCGTTCCAGCGGTTATGGGAGTCTTGGTGCGCTAGCACTAGTTAGATGTCTTTGTTTTCATAAAATATGTTTTCTACCATGTGTTGGTGGGAAGTGGTTCGTGGATGTGGTCATATCACCCAGGTTCGTGAATTTACTTATTCATATCTACATACTGTTATTTTTAGTATTAAATTGCTTTTACTTAAATTCCGTTTGCGATCTACTACTTTGTATTTACATTTCAAATTAGCTTTGTGCAAATTAACCATAGAAGCCTTTTCTTTGAATTGGCCTTCATGTATTATAGGATTTGCAAAAGTCTTGCGGAGTATGTAAAGTACTCACCCTTGATTATTTATTGTTTTTAGGTGAAGTTAGCAAACCTCCAGACGACATATATTTTGACGCAGGATTCGGGGATATTGATGATGAGTTTTTCTAGGGATTATGTCTTGTCAGTTGCCTGAGGGTTGGATGGGCACACTACAAGACTTTTGATTCTCTCCGCTGCATTTCACTCTGTATTGTAAGACCTTATTGTATAAATTACCATTATCATTTGTAATAAAGAGTATGGATGTGATATCAATTGTTGTAAATATGCGTGCTAGCCATTGATCATGGGACTAGTACTGTTTGCACATAGATTCTCATTTTAGCATTTTATGCCAAAATGAGGATCACTACAATCTGGTGAAAGGAGATCGTAGATTTGGAGGTGTAATTGTAGATCCTTTTGTTCTAGGTGATCTAAGGTTAGTAATTGATTCTAATTGCACTATAATCAAGATCTAGCTTGGTAAAGAGGGAATTGAAGATGGTTTAGATCCATTATAATCAAGTTCTAGCTTGGTGTAGATCCATTTGTTCTTTGTGATTTAAAGTAGTAATTGTTTTAATTGCATTATACTCAAGATGTAGCTAGATAGGTAAAGAGAGAATTGAAGATGCTAGTAATCTAAGGTTAGTAGTTGGTTCAAATTGCATTATATTCAACATCTATGTTGGTTAAGAGGGAATTGAAGATGATTTTGATCTAGCTTGGTGTAGATCCATTTGGTTCTAAATGCATTATACTCAAGAAGTAGCTAGCTAGGTAAAGAGAGAATTGAAGAAGGTAAGTTTAAATGTAGCTTATATATATATATATATATATATATATCCATTTGTTCTTTGTGATCTAAGAAGCTAGGTTAATTGGCAAGTTTAAATGTAGCTTATATATAGAATATTGTAAATCTGTTTGTTCTTTAGATCTAGTATGGTTTATGATTTAGGGTAAGGTTTTAGCTAGTTAATTTGTGCTCCAATTTAAGAATGTGCGCATGTGCACTTCTAGTGTACTTAATTTATTATTTAACACTTATTGTTATATACATAGCGTAGATGGACCGAAGCTGGATGTACGTTGAGAACCATGCGAGTGCTGAGTACATTAATGGAGTCTCTGCTTTCAGAAGAGCTGCAGAGGAGAATATATTGAACAAGGGGGGTGCAATTTATGCCTTGTCCATGCATTAACTGCGATAATCTGAGGATGTTTTGAAACTCAGCGCAGATCGAAGCACACTTGATTATAAGGGGTTTCAAAAGGGGTATACATGTTGGATGTAAGGCCCCTATTTTTGATATTAAATATCAATAATGGGTTCTATGTGTATATATTACTAGTCCCATGATTAATGGCTAGTACGCACATTTACAAACTGATATAACATCCAAACACATAATATTACATTCGATAGCAGAAATAATTCTTAAATAATATTCTTACAAACCAAAATAAACCTTGCAGCGGAAACATTTTTATCTTGTAGTTTGCCTTTAACCCATTATTCCCACATGCAACTGACAAGGTAAATCCTAGAAAATCTCATCGTTATTATCCCCATTTCCTGCATTAAAGTAAGATTTGTCGGGGTATTCTGATTCTTCACCAAAAAACAACAACAATAACAGGTTGATTACTTTATGTACTCGCAAGACTTTTGCAAAACCTATAGTATATGAAGGCTTATATCAAGAAAAAGGCTTCTATGGTTATTTTGCATAAAGCCAATTTGAATTTTAATTACTGATTAATAGATTGCAAACATAAATTCTGTAAAAGCAATTTGACATGTAAATAAATTAACAAGTATGTAAGCATAAATATAGCAATTCACAGACCTTGTGATGTGATCAACACAACGAACCATCTCCTGCCAACACATGGCATAAACCAGACTTTTGTGAAAATAATAAAACATTTAACTATGTGATGACTTTACCAAGTGCCCTTGACTACGGGCGCTGTTTTTCGAAAAGATTTACACTCTGCAGAGATGTACAACTTTACTCACAAGAAATGATCAACCCCTTTTGCCAGGCCAATAATACACTTTGGTGTGTCAGCAAGGAGATCATAACATAACCATTATATTACCTAGCCCTAACTTTACACCAGCTCCGGTGATGACAAACCCATATTATGGCGACATAAGTGTAACACCCCAATTTTTGCTTTAAGTGTTATTTTATTATCATTTATGCAATTTGAGATTTATTGGGATTTTTCTGGATTTATTGGAATTTATTTTGAAAATTAAGTAATTAGCCTCCTTGAGAAAACCAATTAAATATCTGCATAGTCAAAATAAATATTTGCCAAAAATATTTTATTTGAACTCAAAATGTCTCAAAGTATTTATGAGAATTTTCTTGGATTTTTCCTGATATTTTAATTGCTTAAAATAAATTAATCTAATTTCGGGAATTATTTTAAATCAAAATGCTTTTGAAAAAAATCGGTGAAAACGATCTTGGGCGAAGCCTAGCATTGTCTTGTGCTGTGACCAATTTGTCTTGCGGCCGTCATCCGTTTCGCCGCCGCCGCGCGTGTGGACCGTTGAATCCAGATCGGATGGCCGTTTCTTTCGCGAAACCCTAATGCGATCGGCCGTTGGATCGAGATCGTGCAGCGTTGTTTTGGAAAGAATTGATCGCATCCGTTGATTTTGGAAAGTGCGGATTGGATCGGATCGGCCGAGATCTAATCGTGACCGCTCGTTGCAGATCGGACGGCTCAACGGTCGTCGTCTCCGATTCGGTTTTCAAACCCGCCGCCGCACGCCGTCTCCGCCGCGGAGTACTAGGGTTGCCATTTGTGCGCGCATGCCGAGGCTATAAAAGCCGCAGCCCGAACTCCGATGTTCCTCGTCCCCTTGCGCAGCCAGTAGCACTAGCCTCTTCATCGTCGCCCAGGAGTTCGCCGTAGTTCTTTGTAGCGCCGCCGCGAGTTTTTGCGTCGTTCCGCTGTCGTCGAGCCTCCTTCCGCCGAATAGGTTCCAGATCCGGGTCGCCGTTCCAAGACGCGTCGAGGCCGCCACTTCTTCTCGCCGGAGTCATGCCGAAACGCCGTTCGGGGGGTCGTCTTCCTCCGCTCCGGTGCCAATCCGCCGCCGTGCTTCAGAGCTTCGCGCAGCCGTTGGATCTTCGCCGGACCGTCCAGATCGAGCCACGTCTCTGCAATCAACAGTGTTTCGCTCGGGTAAGCCTTGGTCGTTATATGTACAATGAGCGTTCGAGATTGAGCCACGTAAGTGTAGATCGGTAGCCGTCGGATTCCCTCGCAGATGTGCGCCGCGTGTCGAGCATCGGCACGGGCGGCGTCGTAGCCAATCAGGGCGCGCCGCGTGTCGGGCGCGGGCGCGAGGCGCCATGGGCCGCGTCCACGGTGGACCAGAGGCGGTCCCGTGAACCAAGTCCATGGACCAGGCTGACGTATCAGTACCCGATTGGCTCGGGTTAGGGCTGACGTCAGCGTTACGTAATAAAAATCTTTTCCAATAGAAAAATAATTCGGGAAAAGCGGAAATTATATTTTCTGTATTTTCAGTATTTATTCAAACTTCAAAAGGCTATATCTTTTGCATTTTAACTCGGATTTGAGTGATTCAAATTTATAAAAATTTATAAAATCAAGATCTATTTATTGGTGAATTTTATTTTATTTTTGGAGTTTGGTTTCTCTCTATTTTGGTGTTTATTTGCTATTTTGGCATCGTTTCGCGTAGACGTTGAACTGCTCGGTGATCCGGAGGAAGATTCGTCGCTTCAAGACCCAAGCTCAGAGCAAGACCAGCACCTACTCCAAGGCAAGTTGTGCTTTGACCATGTTGCACCTGATTTCACAAAATTACTATTTGTCTCTTAAACGTTATGCATGATATTTTATGTGTATAAATGATTTCAATTAATCTGGGAATTAGATAATATGCCTATTTGAATTAAATCATACCTTGTCAATTATATGCCATTGTGAGACCCCGTTCTTGCAAACAGGAACTTCCATGTGATTACTGTACTAGTCCCAAGATCAGTGGCTAGCACTCACACGTTTACAACATCCATATCACAACCACAAGATATTAAACTGATAAGAGTAAATTACAAGTAGAAATAATTATACAGAGTTTAAAATTTACAAAGACTAAACAGCGGAAAATAGAGAGTTAAAGAACTCCAAAAGCCTCGCAGTTTGCCCACTAACCCTCAGGCAACTGACTTGGCAAACCTAGAGAAAATCATCGTCAAACACCCCGTGCCCTGCGTTAAAGCAAGAATAAATCGGCACTTCGCAGCTTCGTCCTCGAGGCCGAGATGCAAGATTGAGTACATTGGTACTCAGCAAGACTTATAGTGTTTAACAAATGCAAATAATTAATCATGCAGCTGTCGGGACCCGAATTTGCAAATCCGGACCCTCTGTGTATACCGCACTAGTCCAGGATCACGCTAGTGCACAACAGGCTCAACATAGATGCTATCATAGTCACACACAATGAAATATAGCATAAACTTCATTAATTAATAATAATCGTTGTCTTACATGAATAATGCCTCACAGGGCTTAAAAGAGTATCAATGAGAAGCAAATGAAATAGAATAAACGCAGTTGGAGCTCCGATTCGCCACGTGCAACCGACGAGGCTCGGACCCTAAGCATTCGCATCCAAGTAATCCTCCTCCATGAATGGTATAGATTCCTCTTCTTCGAAGTTGTTGTTGTTGGGGTGAGTACATAAAGCACTCAACAAGTTGTGCACAACAATGCAAGTCTAATATTTTATATGCTTGGTTTAATCCAAAGGAATGGCTAGTAAGGGTATTTTGCAATAAAGCGACATTTAACAAGAATACAATAAATAGATTGGAAAGCGATAAAACAAATACAAGAATTAATAAATTGGTATTTCGAAATACACCAAGTTTCCAATCCTAAATTAATTTTCCACTTTCCATGGCACCTTGCCATCCCAACAAGTTTTTGTTTAACAAAAGTCTAACCCTTAACTGTAATTCCGAGCATTGCCCAATACCGTGAGCACGGCTATTCGAATAGATTGTACACTCTGCAGAGGTTATGCACTTTACCCACACGATACAACCAAACACCACCAAGGCGAGTGATCATAACAAAGCCTTTACAATGCTACACCTAGACCGAAGATCGCTCGCTAAGGTTTCAACATGAAGGGTTAAACCACCACAACAGGGCCCCCTCTTGCGCCATGTGAGTTAAACCGTAACCCGGGACTCACTATTCACCACGACAGTACCGAAGTCTAGGTTTCACAAATTATTCAGCTAGGCTGTCCCATTCCAGGCATGTGGTTGCAAGAGAGACTCAGGTCTGTAACATCCCAAAAATTTGGCTTATAATTTCGCTCATATGCTTTTTGGTGATTTTCTGAATTTATTGGATTTTTTTTCCAGAAATTAATTGAATTGAATTTAATTAAGTATATTGAACCTTTTGTGAAAACTAAATATATATAGATAAAGTTAATATAAAGTTTTACCAAAAATATTTTATTTGTGCTCGAGAATGTCTCAAAGTATTTATGAGAATTTTAAGGATTTTTCCCGATATTTTAATTGCTTAAAGTAGATTAATCTAATTTGGGAATTATTTTAAATCAAAAGCTTTTGAAAATCGAGTGAATAAAGATCTTGGCCGAAGCCCGATCTTGCGCGCGTGTCTTGCCCATCGACGCGGCCCGATCGGCTCGCTTCGCTGCCGCCGCATCGCGCGTGGCCGTTGGATGAAGATCGGACGTTGTCTCCTTCGCGAACCCTAGCGCCTTGGCCGTTGGATTGAGATCGAGCGGTCGGGATCGTTTCGCGTTGTTTTGGTAAGTTTAGATCTCGCCGTTGATTTTGGAAAGAGCGGATCGGATCGTATCACCGGATCTAATCTCGCCGCTCGTTGTAAATCGGACGGTATCGATACCTTCGTCTCGATTCGGTTTTCGAATCCGCCGCCGCTGCGTCGCCGCCGCGTGATTTAGGGTTGCCGTTTTAGCGCGCATACCGAGGCTATAAAGCCGCAGCCCGCACACCGAGGTTCCTCATCCCGAGCGCATCCGCCGATGCTAGCCTTCGCCGTTGAGTCACCGCCGTTTAGCCCCGAGCTCGCCGTAGTTTTCTAGCGCCGCCGCTTCGTTTTTCGCCGTTCCGCCGTCGTCTGCCGCCGTTCGGCGTGTGGGTTCCAGCGGGTTCGCCACGCCGAGCCGCACCGAGCGACTACCTCTTCGTCGCCGGCAGAGCCGAACGCCGTCTGGTCGTCGTCGTCCTCGTCTCCGGGAACTCAGCGCCCGCGCGACATCGCCGTGCTGAAGCCGCCTGGCCGTCGGATCTCGGCGGACCATCCAGATCGAGCCACGCCGCTTCTGCGAGAAACGGCTTCGGGTAAGCGTGACCGTTGGATCGGGGTTGTTCGGGTGAGATCGCGCCGCGTGTCGATGAGAGCGTTAGCCGTCGGATCGTCGCGCAGATGCGCGCGCGCGTGTCGAGCATCGCACGCGAGCGGCGTCGCGACCAATCGATGCGCGCGCGCGTGTCGGGCGCGTGGTGCGAGGCGCGTGGGCGCGCCCACGGTGGACGAGGCGGTTCCGTGGACCGAGTCCATGGACGAGCGACGTGTCGGCGCTGATTGGTCCGAGTCGGCTGACGTCGCGTTGCGCAATAAAATCTTTTCCAATAGAAAATAATTGAAAAATCGAAATTCTATTTTACGTATTTTGATGATTTATTCAAACTTCAAAAGGCTATATCTTTTGCATTTTAACTCGATTTGAGTGTTTCAAATTTCTAAAATTTGTAAAATCAAGATCTATTTATTGGTGAATTTTATTTTATTTTTGGAGTTTGGTTGCTCTCTGGTTTGGTGTTTATTTGCTATTTTGGCATCGTTTGCGTAGACGTTGAACCGCTCGGTGATCAGGAAGAAGATTCGTCGCTCCAAGACCCAAGCTCAGATCAAGACCAGCACCTACTCCAAGGCAAGTTGTGCTTTGATCATGTTGCACCTAATTTTCACCAAATTACTATTTTGTCTTTTAAACTTTATGCATGATATTTTATGTGTATAAATGATTTCAATTAATCTGGGAATTAGATAATATGCCTATTTGAATTAAACCATACCTTGTCAATTATATGCCATGATCTATTTGTCACCCTAGGATGTGGAATTATAGTTGATAATCAACATGGGCTAGTTAGATCGTCATAGATTGCTTAGCCATGCCACGTCATCACATGTGTCCGAATGTCGATACTTAATCTTGACTAATGGAATATGGAACAATGTTTATGAATTGGTGTGTCATGTGTTGTCACACAATGATATCAAGTTGTCGTGGCGAGGAGGTCACACATCGGGATTGAAATGTTGATGGCATGTGGTGCTTGGTAATCAAGCTGGGGTGGTAATGATTTTAGATTGAGGCAAGTGGCAAGGCGGTGTGCCAAGGTGGGCCAGTTTGGCGGGGGTATGTGGAAATCTTGCCTTAATCACCTTAAGGACTTAACCTTGCAAGCCTTTGACTGAGTCTCTCTTGCAACCACATGTCGGAATGGGACACTTAGTGAATAATTTGTGAAACCTAGATTTGATCATTGTCGTGGTGAATAGTGAGTCCCGGTTACGGTTTAACTCACATGGCGCAAGAGGGGCCTGTTGTGGTGGTTTAACCCTTGATGTTGAAACCTTAGCGAGCGATCTTGGGTCTAGGTGTAGCATTGTAAAGGCTTTGTTATGATCACTCGCCTTGGTGGTGTTTGGTTGTATCGTGTGGGTAAAGTGCATAACCTCTGCAGAGTGTACAATCTATTCGAATAGCCGTGCTCACGGTATTGGGCAATGCTCGGGAATTACAGTTAAGGGTTAGACTTTTGTTAAACAAAAACTTGTTGGGATGGCAAGGTGCCATGGAAGGTGGAAAATTAATTTAGGATTGGAAACTTGGTGTATTTCAGAAATACTGAATTTATTAATTACTGTATTTGTTTTACTGCTTTCCAATCTATTTATTGTATTCTTGTTAAATGCTGCTTTATTGCAAAAATACCCTCACTAGCCATTCCTTTGGATTAAGCCAAACATATAGAATATTAGACTTGCATTATTTTGCACAACTTGTTGAGTGCTTTATGTACTCACCCCATCAACAACAACTTCAGAAGAGGAAGAATCTACGCGATCATGGATGAGGATTATTTGGATGCGAATGCTTAGGGTCCGAGCCTCGTCGGTTGCGTGGCGAATCGAGCGCCACTGCGCTTATTCTATTTCCGCCGCTTCTCATTGATACTCTTTTTAAGCCCCGTGAGGCATTATTCATGTAAGACAACAGTTATTATTAATTAATGAAGTTTATGCTATATTTCATTGTGTGTGACTATGATAGCATCTATGTTGAGCTGTGTGCACTAGCGTGATCTGGACTAGTGCGGTATACAGAGGGTCCGGATTTGCAAATTCGGGTCCCGACAGAGGTGGTATCGAGCCATACCGACTATAGGTCTTGGCCCTAGGTAGTTGGTATCTCTTAGGAGTGTCCAAAATTATTTTCTAAAGAAAGCAGTAAAATTGACTAATATGAAACTCTTGGCTTATCTCACCCTCCTACTCTCATCCTTGCTAAATTACCTTCTTTTCGTTGTTGTTTGAGTGGAGATCTTATTCAAAATTTTGTTTTGAATAGATGCCGATCTTTCGATCCTTGAGTCAAGACAGGTGGCTATGCCATGGAGCCGTGGAGAGTTCTTCAAGTGATTGGAGGCTTTGATCGTCCGCTCTACCGAGGAAGCAAGCTGGGCGTCAACGGTGTGCATCGGGGTTCTTACGCAGTCGATCATCTTCGCCGAGAATGCGGCGAGACCACGACCGATCCACATCACCGCCCGAGGTTCACTTACGAGGTGGAGTTCGGGAGGTCGCTAGACTTGCTCTACGACGGATCCGCCACGACTACGCCTACGAGCCGCAACACCGTATTTCGACTTCACCCGACGGGCGGCGTGCAGCGTCGGCGGATCGTGGAAGGAGAGTGTGCTCTGCGATACACCTTGCCGAGTTCGCCACCGCCGGAGGATCACTTGAGGGACACTGCGCAAGAAGCGGAGACAGCGTGTGAGGCGTTGAGAGTGGCGAGCGGGAGCTTCAAAAGACCCGCGACGCAGCAGCGGCGAGTCATCGGCGGTGGAGGAGGCCTTGCGGTAGCCGAGGAAATAGCGGACCAAGTCGTCCAGGAGCCGGATGAGGTCGCCGAAGAAGAAGAAGAAGAAGACCCGGAAGAGCGTGAGTGGGAGCCTGAGGAGCCAGCAGAGGGTCACCAGGATAGGTTCGCACCCATGCCACCCCACCCACCGATGTATGCCGGATCGGTCTCGGCCGGGGTGGTGGATGAGTGAGAGTCGATCTTAGAGTTGTGTTGAGACTCGAGTGTTGAGTCGCGTTTTAAGTTAGCCTTTACCCTTTTAGTAGGCGTTAAAGTTGCATGTTTAGTTGGTTCTTAATTGTTTGTTGAGTGTGCGTTATGTGTTGCAAAGCCCTTAGGCATTGTAAGCAACCATACCAAGTAATAATAATAAAGATTATTTAAGTTGGGTTTAACTGTTTCCCCGCCTTAGAAATTCTTGCATCTTATCTATGCTACATCTATCTTTCCTAACCCAAGAAGCAATCAAGCAGATGGTGAACACTCGCAGCAACAATGGGGCTTGGAAGTGGTCTACGCTCGAGCAACAATCCCAATGAAGGAGTACCACCGCAGCAAGCACCGCCGGTGGATATGCGTAACTTGGGAGCTTTTCTCATTGCGCAAACTCGGTTGATGCGAGACTATGATGCAGAGATGACCAATATGGCTGCGATCAACAACCCACGAAGCGAGAACAACAATGGCGGGCCTCGTCCTTACTCCAAGTTGTCGGACTTCATGAGGACCCGACCGCCAACATTCTCGCAACGCGTCAACCCCTTGGAAGCGGATGATTGGCGAGAACCATTGAGAGGAAGTTGTACATCACACAATGTGAAGGGCATGAGAGGGTTCTTTACGCATCCCATCGGCTAGAGGAACAATTGCGAGAATGGTGGGAGAACTCTTGTGCTACTCATGAGGCACCCATGGAAATCACGTGGGAAGAGTTCGCAACGGCCTTTCGCGATACCACGCACGGAGGGAATGATGGACTGAAAAGGAAGAATTCAGGCGCTTAAGCAAGGAGACCAACGGTGGTGATTACTTGAACAAATTCACACGCTTAGCACGCTATGCTCACGAAGATGTAGCGACGGACAAGGCTAGACAGTCCGCTTCATGAAAGGACTAAACTCGAGGGTGCAAGTGGGGTGATTACCCACACTTTTCCGATTTCCAAGAATTGGTAAACAAGGCTTTGATTACGGAGGATAAGCGCAAGGAGCTTGGGAAAATCGCAAGCGCTTGATGACTAACCCGGTGGGCGCCTAACCACCTACGAATGAGGATGACCCCCATAGCAGTTTGCTAGGTTCCAACCACAAGTCGTTAACAAGCCAAGAACACCGCACCGCGACCATCGGGACAAGGTTATCGACGCCGCCCAAGGTAACAATGCTCAAGGGGAGTGCGCGATCGGCCGCGGAAGGTGCTACGATTGCAATGAGTGGGGCATTATGCTAATAGATGTCCCCGAAAGGAGGAATCACGCCGATGCGTTTCAACCTTGGAATGACACCGCTAAGGCACCGATGACGGAGCGAATCGAGGAGCTGGACAGCAGGAGTGACGCCTCAAGCTACTATTCGAGGCGAGTCAACCACATCACCGCCGATGGAGCCTGGAAGCATCGGACGTCGTCTTCGGGTAAGTTTTTGTAAACTCGATTACACTAAAGATTATTTGATTCAGAGCTTCACATTCATTTGTCTCTCGAGCTTTTGCATCTAAAAATGGTTTAAGCATGAAAAATCTCAAGTGTGTGATGCTAGTTCAAGCCCCGTGATCCGAGTTAAGATCTAATATTGGATGTTTGGGGTAAAGTCGATAATTAACGGGTAGAGTTCCTAGCGAACTTAATTATTCTAGATGCCCAAGTTTTAGATGTTATCCTTGGTATGGATTGGTTAACCAAGCATAAGACGGTATTGGATTGTGGTGAAGGGTTGTATCCATTGAGAGCCCTACAGGAGAAAAGGTGGAATTCGAGCGACATCGGTTCGCAAGGGTCAATTAATGGTTAATAGCATGAAAGCCGTCAAGATTGAGGGCGTGCGGTGGTCAAAGAATATCCGGATGTATTTCCGGAGGATCCGCCAGAATGCCGCTGACCGTGACATCGAGTTTGTCATTGAGTTAGTACAGTACAAAGCACCAATAGCAAAAGACCTTACCGGATGCCTACCGATGAGTTAGTAGAGATGAAGAAACAGATCGGCGAGTTATTAGAGAAAGGTTTTATAAGACCAAGTTCGTCGCCATGGGGAGCGCCAGTTTTGTTTGTCAGGAAAAAGGATGGAAGCCTTAGAATGTGTATTGATTACCGTGCACTTAATGAAGTGACGATTAAGAATAAGTATCCGTTGCCAAGGATTGATGATCTGTTCGACCAGTTGAGAGGAGCTGGAGTTTTCTCCAAGATAGACCTTCGTTCAGGATATCATCAGCTAAAGATTCGGACGGAAGATGTTCCGAAGACCGCATTTTCTTCAAGATATGGACATTATGAGTTCACGGTCATGTCTTTTGGATTGACCAATGCATGACCTATTTCATGAACTTGATGAATAAGATTTTCATGGAATACTTGGACAAGTTTGTTGTTGTGTTCATAGATGATATTTTGGTATATTCAAGACCAAGCGAGCACGCAAATCATCCGAGGCTAGTGTTGGAAAAGCTGCGTGAGCAACGTTTGTATGCTAAATTCAAGAATGCGACTTTTGGAAGGAAAAGGTGGAATTTCTCGGTCATGTCATGCTGCAGAAGGAGTTCTTATCGACCCAAGCAAAGTGGAGCGGTGTTGCATTGGGAGCAACCAAAGTCCATCACTCAAGTCCAAGTTTTACGGGAATGGCGAGGATATTATCGCGGTTCATAGAAGGATTTTCGACGATTGCTAGACCTCTTACTCAGTTATTGAAAAGGAAAAGAAATTTTCATGGACGCCTTGATTGTGATAAGAGTTTTGAGGAATTAAAGAAGCGTTTAACAATGCCCAAAGTGTTGGTTTTGCCTAATGTTCGTAATACTTCGATATATCTTGTGATGCGTCAAGGCAGGTCTTGGATGCGTATTGATGCAAGAGGGTAAAGTGGTCGCATATCGTCAAAGGCGATTAAGACCGCATGAAGGAAATTATCCTACGCATGACTTGGAATTGGTGTAGTGGTGCATGCCTTGAAATTGTGGCGTCATTATCTCATTGGAAATAGATGTGAGATATATACGGACCATAAGAGTTTGAAATATATTTTCACTCAATCAGATCTCAATATGAGGCAAAGGAGATGGTTGGAATTAATCAAGGATTATAACATGGGAATTCATTACCATCCGGGAAAAGCAAATGTGGTAGCTGATGCCTTAAGTCGCAAGAGCTACGTGGCGAATATGATGGTGCAGGAAGGACAGTCAGAATTGTGCAGAGAATTGCAAAATTTAAAATTGGAAGTAGTTTTAGAAGGATTCCTAGTTGCTTTGGAAGTGAAGCCAATGCTCGAAGATCAAATTCGGGAAGGACAAAAAGATGATGAGAAAGTCAACCGAATCAAGGCTAAAAAGGATGAAGGATTAGCAAAGGACTTTCCGTGGACGACCAAGGTACCATGTGGTTCAAGGGTCGCATTTGTGTGTAAGCAGACTAGAACTTAAGCGATTGATTTTGGAAGAGGCTCATGATTCCAAGTATTCAATTCATCCAGAAGCGCTAAGATGTACCGGGACTTAAAGGAGAGGTTTTGGTGGCGAATATGAAGCGAAGTCGCGAGCACGTTGCCTTGTGCGATGTATGCCGAGAGTTAAGGCAATACATCGAGACCAGCAGGTTTGCTACAACCGCTAAAAGTCCCGAGAATGGAAGTGGGAAGAAATCGGTATGGATTTCGTCCTTTGGATTACCAAGAACTCAAAATGGGTATGATTCTATATGGGTTATCGTGGATCGATTGACCAAAGTTGCTCACTTCATTCCATCAAGACCACTTACTCAGAGACCGGTTAGCGAGAACTATACATATAGTAGTCGTGTGTTTGCATGGTGTACCAAAGAAAATAGTGTCGATAGAGGTACCCAGTTCACCTCGAGATTTTGGGATAAATTGCATGAAGCTATGGGAAGCGTTTGAACTTCAAAGACAAAGATATCATCCGCAGATCGATGGTCAAGCAGAAAGGGTAAATCAAATTCGGAGGATATGCTAAGGGCTTGTGCATTAGCCTATACTACATCATGGGATAAGTGTTTGCCATATGCGAGTTCGATTATAACAACGATTACGAGCTAGTTTGCGATGTCGCCATTCAAGCTTTATATGGTGCGTGCACTGTCGACCCATTGAATTGGAATGAGGCAGGGAACGTATGATATTTGGCCCTAATATTCTCAAGGAAGTGAAGAGCAAGTTGCCATGATAAGAGACAGTTGAAAATCGCGCAATCAAGACAAAAAGTTATGCGATAATCGACGCCGTGATTTGAGCTTGAACTGATGATTTCGTATATCTTAGGTTACCCCTCGAAAGGAGTTAAAAGGTTCCACGTTAAAGGAAGCTTGCCCCAAGATATGTTGGACCGTTCAAAATTTTGAGCCGTCGAGGAGGTTGCTTATCGATTAGAATTGCCGATCACTAGCGGCGTGCATGATGTGTTCCATGTGTCACACTCAAGAAGTGTCTTGGTGCCGTGAGCGACGCCTTTGGGAGAGATTGAATTGCGAAAGATCGACCTACAAGGAGCAACCAATCGTAATCTCGGATGTTATGGACCGCAAGACCAGGACCAAGTCGATTCGCTTTTGCGAGTTGATGGAGCAACCATTTCGAGAATGAAGCAACACGGGAGCGTGAAGAGGATCTCAAGTCGAATTTCCAAACCTATTTCCTAGTCACCTTGAATCTCGGGTTGAGATTACATTAAGGGGAGGTTTGTAACATCCCAAAAATTTGGCTTATAATTTCGCTCATATGCTTTTTGGTGATTTTACGAATTTATTGGATTTTTTCGAAATTAATTGAATTGAATTTAATTAAGTATATTGAACCTTTGTGAAAACTAAATATATATAGATAAAGTTAATATAAAGTTTTACCAAAAATATTTTATTTGTGCTCGAATGTCTCAAAGTATTTATGAGAATTTTCGGGATTTTTCCGATATTTTAATTGCTTAAAGTAGATTAATCTAATTTCGGAATTATTTTAAATCAAAAGCTTTTGAAAATCGAGTGAAGCGATCGGGCGAAGCCCGAGATTGTCGCGTGCGCCCATCGACGTGCGGCCCGATCACCGCTCACGCCGCCTCGCGGCGTGGCCGTTGGATGAAGATCGGACGGTTTGTCTCCTTTCGCGAAACCCTAGCGCCTCGGCCGTTGGATTGAGATCGGCGGTCGGGATCGTTTCGCGTTGTTTTGGTAAGTTTAGATCTCGCCGCTGATTTTGGAAAGAGCGGATCGGATCGTATCACCGGATCTAATCTCGGCGCTCGTTACCGTCGGACGGTATCGCCCTTCGTCTCCGATTCGGTTTCGAATCCGTCGCGCTTGCCGCCGCCGCGTGATTTAGGGTTGCCGTTTTTAGCGCATGCCGAGGCTATAAAAGCCGCAGCCGCACACCGAGGTTCCTCATCCCGAGCGCATCCGCGATGCTAGCCTTCGCCGTTGAGTCACCGCCGTTTAGCCCGAGAGCTCGCCGTAGTTTTCTAGCGCCGCCGCTCGTTTTCTCGCCGTTCGCCGTCGTGCCGCCGTTCGGCGTGTGGGTTCGATTCGGGTTCGCCACGCCGAGCCGCACCGAGCGACTACCTCTTCGTCGCCGGCGAGAGCGAACGCCGTCTGGGTCGTCGTCGTCCTCGTCTCCGGGAACTCGGCGCCCGCGACATCGCCGTGCCTTGAGCCAGACGGCCGTCGGATCTCGGCGGACCATCAGATCGAGCCACGCCGCCGTCTGCGATAAAGCGGCTTCGGGTAAGCGTGGACCGTTGGATCGAGGTTGTTCGGGTGAGATCGCGCGCGTGTGCGAGAGGCGTTAGCCGTCGGATCGTCGCGCAGATCTGGCGCCGCGTGTCGAGCATCGGCGCGGCGGCGTCGCGACCAATCGATCGGCGCCGCGTGTCGGCGCGCGTGGTGCGAGGCGCCGTGGGCGCGCCCACGGTGGACGAGGCGGTTCCGTGGACCGAGTCCATGGACCAGCGACGTGTCGGCGCCGATTGGTCCGAGTCGGCTGACGTCCGCTGCGCAATAAAATCTTTTCCAATAGAAAATAATTCGAAAAATCGAAATTCTATTTTCGTATTTTGATGTTATTCAAACTTCAAAAGGCTATATCTTTTGCATTTTAACTCGGTTTGAGTGTTTCAAATTTCTAAAAATTTGTAAAATCAAGATCTATTTATTGGTGAATTTTATTTTATTTTTGGAGTTTGGTTGCTCTCTGGTTTGGTGTTTATTTGCTATTTTGGCATCGTTTAGCGTGAGACGTTGAACCGCTCGGTGATCCGGAAGAAGATTAAATCGCCCAAGACCCAAGCTCAGATCAAGACCAGCACCTACTCCAAGGCAAGTTGTGCTTTGATCATGTTGCACCTAATTTTCACCAAATTACTATTTTGTCTTTTAAACTTTATGCATGATATTTTATGTGTATAAATGATTTCAATTAATGGGAATTAGATAATATGCCTATTTGAATTAAACCATACCTTGTCAATTATATGCCATGATCTATTTGTCACCCTAGGATGTGGAATTATAGTTGATAATCAACATGGGCTAGTTAGATCGTCATAGATTGCTTAGCCATGCCACGTCATCACATGTGTCCGAATGTCGATACTTAATCTTGACTAATGGAATATGGAACAATGTTTATGAATTGGTGTGTCATGTGTTGTCACACAATGATATCAAGTTGTCGTGGCGAGGAGGTCACACATCGGGATTGAAATGTTGATGGCATGTGGTGCTTGGTAATCAACTGGGGTGGTAATGATTTTAGATTGAGGCAAGTGGCAAGGGGCGGTGTGCCAAGGTGGGCGGAGTTTGGCGTGGGTATGTGGAAATCTTGCCTTAATCACCTTAAGGACTTAACCTTGCAAGCCTTTGACTGAGTCTCTCTTGCAACCACATGTGCGGAATGGGACACCTAGTGAATAATTTGTGAAACCTAGATTTGATCTTGTCGTGGTGAATAGTGAGTCCCGGTTACGGTTTAACTCACATGGCGCAAGAGGGGGCCTGTTGTGGTGGTTTAACCCTTGATGTTGAAACCTTAGCGAGCGATCTTGGGTCTAGGTGTAGCATTGTAAAGGCTTTGTTATGATCACTCGCCTTGGTGGTGTTTGGTTGTATCGTGTGGGTAAAGTGCATAACCTCTGCAGAGTGTACAATCTATTGAATAGCCGTGCTCACGGTATTGGGCAATGCTCGGAATTACTGATTAAGGGTTAGACTTTTGTTAAACAAAAACTTGTTGGGATGGCAAGGTGCCATGGAAGGTGGAAAATTAATTTAGGATTGGAAACTTGGTGTATTTGAAATCTGAATTTATTAATTCTTGTATTTGTTTTCTTGCTTTCCAATCTATTTATTGTATTCTTGTTAAATCTTTGCTTTATTGCAAAAATACCCTCACTAGCCATTCCTTTGGATTAAGCCAAACATATAGAATATTAGACTTGCATTATTTTGCACAACTTGTTGAGTGCTTTATGTACTCACCCCATCAACAACAACCGGAAGAGGAAGAATCTCGCTGATCATGGATGAGGATTATTTGGATCACGAATGCTTAGGTCCGAGCCTCGTCGGTTGCACTCGTGGCGAATCGGAGCGCCATATGCGTTTATTCTATTTCATTGCTTCTCATTGATACTCTTTTTAAGCCCTGTGAGGCATTATTCATGTAAGACAACAATTATTATTAATTAATGAAGTTTATGCTATATTTATTTGTGTGTGACTATGATAGCATCTATGTTGAGCCTGTGTGCACTAGCGTGATCCTGGACTAGTGCGGTATACACAGAGGGTCCGGATTTGCAAATTCGGGTCCCGACAAGGTCAAAGGCTTGCAAGGTTAAGTCCTTAAAGTGATTAAGGCAAGACTTTCACATACCCCTGCCAAACCTGGCCCACCTTGGCACACTGCCCCTTGCCACTTGCCTCAATCTAAAATCATTACCACCCCAGTTGATTACCAAGCACCACATGCCATCAACATTTCAATCCCGATGTGTGACCTCCTCGCCACGACAACTTGATATCATTGTGTGACAACACATGACACACCAATTCATAAACATTGTTCCATATTCCATTAGTCAAGATTAAGTATCGACATTCGGACACATGTGATGACGTGGCATGGCTAAGCAATCTATGACGATCTAACTAGCCCATGTTGATTATCAACTATAATTCCACATCCTAGGGTGACAAATAGATCATGGCATATAATTGACAAGGTATGGTTTAATTCAAATAGGCATATTATCTAATTCCCAGATTAATTGAAATCATTTATACACATAAAATATCATGCATAAAGTTTAAAAGACAAAATAGCGATTTGGTGAAAATTAGGTGCAACATGATCAAAGCACAACTTGCCTTGGAGTAGGTGCTGGTCTTGATCTGAGTTTGGGTCTTGGAGCGACGAATCTTCCTCCGGATCACCGAAAGCGGTTCAACGTCTACGCTAAACGATGCCAAAATAGCAAATAAACACCAAACCAGAGAGCAAACAAACTCCAAAAATAAAATAAAATTCACCAATAAATAGATATTGATTTTACAATTTTTAGAAATTTGAATCACTCAAATCCGAGTTAAAATGCAAAATATATAGCCTTTTGAAGTTTGAATAAATCTGAAAATACGAAAATAGAATTTCGATTTTTCCAATTATTTTTCTATTGGAAAAGATCTTTATTGCGCAACGCGACGTCAGCCCGACTCGGACCAATCAGCGCCGACATCGTCGCTCGTCCATGGACTCGGTCCACGGAATCGCCTCGTCCACCGTGGACGCGCCACGGCGCCTCGCATCACGCGCCCGACACGCGGCGCGATCGATTGGCTGCGACGCGCGCCGTGCCGATGCTCGACACGCGGCGCGATCTGCGCGACGATCGACGGCCACCGATCTACCCCTACGTGGCTCAATCCGATCGTCTATTCGGATCTAACGGTTAGAAATTTACCCGGCGAAACACCGATGAAGAAGCGGCGTGGCTTGATCCGGACGGTTGGCGAAGATCCAACGGATGCGCGAAGCTTCGAGACACGGCGGCGGGCTTGCACCGGAGCGAGGAAGACGACCACCCGAGCGGTGTTTCGACGCGACTCGGCGAGAAGAAGGGCGACTCGACGCGACACGACGCGAGGAACTCGGATCTGGAACCGATTCGGCGGGAGGATGCTCGGCGGCGGCGGAATGGCGCAAAACTCGCGGCGGCCTGCAAAGAACTACGGCGAGCTCTGGCGATGATGGCGTGAAACGGCGAAGAGGCGAGCTATCGGCCGCGCAAGGAACGAGGAACATCGGAGGCGCGGGTGCGGCTTTATAGCCTCGGCATGCGCGCGTGGAAGGAAACCCTAAATCACGCGGCGGCGGCGGCAGCAGCGGCGCGATTCGAAACCGAATCGGAGACGACGATCGAGACCGTCCGATCCAAGATGAGCGCCAAGATTAGATCCGGCGATACGATCCGATCCGCTCTTTCCAAATCCAACGGACGAGATCTAAACTTACCAAAACAACGCGGCGTCCCGACCACTTGATCTCGATCCAACGGCTCGCAAAGACTAGGGTTTCGCGAAAGGAGGCGACCATCGATCTTCATCCAACGGTCACACGCTTGGCGGCGCGAAAGCGGTGACGGGGGCGCGACAAAGAATGGGCAGCAAGACGCACAGTCTTTGGGCTTGGCCCAAGATCTTATTCACTCGATTTTCAAAAGCTTTTTGATTTAAAATAATTCCCGAAATTAGATTAATCTATTTTAAGTAATTAAAATATCAGGAAAAATCCCAGAAAATTCTCATAAATACTTTGAGACATTCTGAGCTCAAATAAAATATTTTTGGTAAAACTTTATATTAACTTTATCCATATATATTTAGTTTTCACCAAAGGTTCAATATACTTAATTAAAATAAATTTAGATAATTTCTGGAAAAATCCAATAAATTGAGAAAATCACAAAATGCACGTGAGCGAAAATTTTGGGATGTTACAAACCTCCCCTTAATGAATCTCGACCCGAGATTCAAGGCTGACTAGGGAATAGGTTTGGAAATTCCATCTTCAGGTCCTCTTCACGCTCCCAGGTTGCCTCATTCTCAGAATGGTTGCTCCACTAAACTCTGCAAAAACGAACTGACTTGTTCCTGGTTCTGCGGTCCATGACATCCAAAATTTTCATTGGATGTTCTTTGTAGGTCAAATCCTTCTGCAACTCAATCTCTTCCATAGGTGTCTGCTCTGCTGGCACCAAGACACTTCTTGAGTTGTGACACATGGAACACATCATGCACTCTTGCCAGCAACTGCGGCAATTCCAACTGATAAGCAACCTCCCCTCGACGGCTCAAAATTTTGAACGGTCCAACATATCTTGGGCGAGCTTTCCTTTAGCGTGGAACCTTTTAACTCCTTTGGAGGGTAACCTAAGATACACGAAATCATCGGCTCGAAACTTAGATCACGACGCGTCGATTATCGCAGTAACTCTTTTGCCTTGACTACGCGATTTTCAACCTCTCTCTTATCATAGCAACTTGCTCTTGACTTCCTTGAGAATATCGGGCCAAATATCATACGCTCTCTGTCTCATTCCAATTTAGCGGGTACGACAGCACGACCATATAAAGCTTCAAATGGCGACATCCGCAAACTAGCTCGTGATTGTTGTTATAATCGAACTCGCATATGGCAAACATTTATCCCATGATGTAGTGTAGGCTAAAGCACAAGCTCTTAACATATCTTCCAAAATCGATTTACTCTTCTGTCTCGACCATCGGTTGCGAGGATGATATCTTTGTGCTAAAGTTCAAGCGCGTTCCCATGGCTTCATGCAATTTATCCCAAAATCTCGAGGTGAATCGAGTACCTCGTCGACACTATTTTCTTTGGTACACCATGCAAACACACGATTCTGGCAATGTATAGTTCTGCTAACCGGTCTCCTGAGTAAGTTGTCTTGACTGGAATGAAGTGAGCAACTTTGGTCAATCGATCCACAATGACCCATATAGAATCATACCCATTTTGAGTTCTTGGCAATCCGTGATGAAATCCATACCATTTCTTCCCACTTCCATTTCGGGACTTTTAGCGGTTGTAGCAAACCTGCTAGTCTCTCGATGTATTGCCTTAACTCTCGGCATACATCGCACAAGGCAACGTGCTCGGCGACTTCACGCTTCATATTCGGCCACCAAAACCTCTCCTTTAAGTCCTGGTACATCTTAGCGCTTCCTGGATGAATTGAATACTTGGAATCATGAGCCTCTTCCAAAATCAACTGCTTAAGTTCTAGTCTGTTTGGCACACAAATGCGACCCTTGAACCACATGGTACCTTGGTCGTCCACGGAAAGTCCTTTGCTAATCCTTCATCCTTTTTAGCCTTGATTGGTTGACTTTCTCATCATCTTTTGTCCTTCCCGAATTTGATCTTGAGCATTGGCTTCACTTCCAAAGCAACAGAATCCTTCTAAAACTACTTCCAATTTTAAATTTTGCAATTCTGCACGATTATTATCCTTCCCGCACCATCATATTCGCCACGTAGCTCTTGCGACTTAAGGCATCGGCTACCACATTTGCTTTTCCGGATGGTAATGAATTCCCATGTTATAATCCTTGATTAATTCCAACCATCTCCTTTGCCTCATATTGAGATCGATTGAGTGAAAATATATTTCAAACTCTTATGGTCCGTATATATCTCACATCTATTTCCAATGAGATAATGACGCCACAATTTCAAGGCATGCACCACGGCACCAATTCCAAGTCATCGTAGGATAATTTCCTTCGTGCGGTCTTAATCGCCTTGACGATATGTGACCACTTTACCCTCTTGCATCAATACGCATCCAAGACCTCGTCTTGACGCATCACAATATATATCGAGTCGTTTCAACATTAGGCAAAACCAACACTGGGTGTTGTTAAGCGCTTCTTTAATTCCTCAAAACTCTTATCACAATCAAGCGTCCATGAAAATTTCTTTTCCTTTTTCAATAACGAGTAAGAGGTCTCGCAATCATCGAAAATCCTTCTATGAACCGCGATAATATCACGCCATTCCCGTAAAACTTGGACTTGAGTGCGGACTTTGGTTGCTCCCAATGCAACACCGCCTCCACTTTGCTTGGGTCGACAGCAACTCCTTCTGCAGTCATGACATGACCGAGAAATTCCACCTTTTCCTTCCAAAAGTCGCATTTACTGAACTTAGCATACAGCTGTTGCTCACGCAGCTTTTCCAACACTAGCCTCAGATGATTTGCGTGCTCTGCTTCGGTCTTCGAATATACCAAAATATCATCTATGAACACAACAACAAACTTGTCCAAGTATTCCATGAAAATCTTATTCATCAAGTTCATGAAATATGCCGGCGCATTGGTCAATCCAAAAGACATGACCGTGAACTCATAATGTCCATATCTTGAAGAGAATGCGGTCTTTGGAACATCTCCCGCCCGAATCTTTAGTTGATGATATCCGGAACGAAGGTCTATCTTGGAGAACACTCCGACTCCTCTCAAGCCGGTCGAACGGATCATCAATCCTTGGCAACGGATACTTATTCTTAATCGTCACTTCATTAAGTGCACGGTAATCAATACACATTCTAAGGCTTCCATCCTTTTTCCTGACAAACAAAACTGGCGCTCCCCATGGCGACGAACTTGGTCTTATAAAACCTTTCTCTAATAACTCGTCGATCTGTTTCTTCATCTCTACTAACTCATCGGTAGGCATCCGATAAGGTCTTTTTGCTATTGGTGCGGTTCCCGGTGCTAACTCAATTATGAACTCGATGTCACGGTCTGGCGGCATTCCCGGCAAATCTTCTGGAAATACGTCTGGATATTCCCTGACTACTGGCACGTCCTCTATGACGACGGTTCTCATGCTATTAACCATTAATTGACCCTTACGAACTGATGTCGCTCGAAATTCCACCTTTTCTCCTCTAGGGCTCTCAATGGATACAACCCTTCGACCACAATCCAAAACTGTCTTATGCTTGGTTAACCAGTCCATTCCCAATATGACATCTAAAACTTGGGCATCTAGAATAATCAAGTTCGCTAGGAACTCTACCCCATTAATTATTAGCTTCACCCCCAAACACCCAAGGTTAGATCTTAACTCGGATCACGGGCTTGTACTAGCATCACACACTTAAGATTTTTCATGCTCAAACCATTTTGGATGCAAAAGCTCGAGAGACAAAGGAATGCGAAGCTCTGAATCAAATAATCTTTTGCTATGGTACCGAGTTTACAAAAACTTACCCGATCGACGTCGATGCTTCCTGGCTCTATCGGCGGTGATGTGGTTGACTCGCCTCGAATAGTAGCTTGAGGCGTCACTCCTGCTGTCCGGCTCCTCGATTCGCTCCGTCATCGGTGCCTTAGCGGTGTCGTTCCAAGGTTGAAACGCATGGCGTGATTCCTCCTTTCGGGACATCTATTAGCATAATGCTGACTCATTGCAATCATAGCACCTTCGGCGGTACCGACTTGCCTCCCCTTGAGCATTGTTACCTTGGGCCGACGTCGATAACCTTGTCCGATGGTCGCGGTGCGGTGTTGTCGGCTTGTTAACGACTTGTGGTTGGAACCTAGCAAGCTGTTGCGGTGTCATCCTCATTCGCAGTGGTTAGGCGCCCACCGGGTTAGTCATCAGCGTTTGCGATTTTCCCCAAGCTCCTTGCGCTTATCCTCCGTAATCAAAGCCTTGTTTACCAATTCTTGGAAATCGGAAAAGTGTGGGTAATCGGCCCCACTTGCGACCCCGAGTTTAGTCCTTTCATGAAGCGGATCGCTGGCCTTGTCCGTCGCTACGTCCTCAAAAGCATAGCGAGCTAAGCTGCGTGAATTTGTTTAAGTAATCGCCACCGGTTGGCTTCCTTGCTTAAGCGCCTGAACTCTTCCTTTTTCAGTCCATCATCCTCCAGGTACATGGAAATCTTGGCGGAAGGCCGTTGCAAACTCTTCCCATGTGATTTCCATGGGTGCTTCGTGAGCGACACAATAGTTCTCCCACCATTTCGCATTTGTTCCTCTAGCCGATGGGATGCGTAAAGAACCTTCTCATGGCCTTCACATTGAGTGATGTACAATTTCCTCTCAATGGTTCTCAGCCAATCATCCGCTTCCAAGGGATTGACATTTCCTGAGAATGTTGGTGGTCGGGTCCTCATGAAGTCCGACAACTTTGAGTAAGGACGAGGCCCGCCATTGTTGTTACGAAAGTGAGGGTTGTTGATCGCAGCCATATTGGTCATCGCCGCATCATAGTCCGCATCAACCGAGTTTGCGCAGCGAGAAAAGCTCCCAAGTTCGCATATCCATTGGCGGTGCTTGCTGCGGTGGTGCTCCTTCATTGGGATTGTTGCTGGCCTGCGACCACTTCTGAAGCCCCATTGTTCTTTGCGAGTGTTCACCATCCGCTTGATTGCTTCTTGGGTTAGGAAAGATAGATGTAGCATAGATAAGATGCAAGAATTTCTAAGGCGGGGAAACAGTTAAACCCAACTTAAATAATCTTTATTATTATTACTTGGTATGGTTGCTTACAATGCCTAAGGGCTTTGCAACACATCTGCACACTCAAACAAACAATTAAGAACCAAACTAAACATGCAACCTTAACGTCTACTAAAAGGTAAAGGCTAACTTAAGAACGCGACTCAACACTCGAGTCTCAACACAACTCTAAGACCAACTCTCACTCATCCACCACCCCTGGTGAGATCGATCGGTGCATACACCGGTGGGTGGGTGGCATGGGTGCGAACCTATCCAGTGACCCTCTGCTGGCTCCTCGAGCTCCCACTCACGCTCTTCCGGTCTTCTTCTTCCTCCTCGGCGACCTCATCCGGCTCTGGACGACTGGTCCGCTAGCTCCTCGGCCACCGCAAGGCTTCCTCCGGCCGCCGATGACTCGGCTGCGGCGCCACGGGTCTTTGAAGCTCTCGCTCCGCCACTCTCGGCGCCTCACTGCTTTGTCTCGGCTCTGCGGTGTCCCTTAGGTGATCCTCCGGCGGTGGCGAACTCAAGAAGGTGTACTGCAGAGCACACTCTCCCTCCACGATCCGTCGACCTTGCACGCCGCGACCGTCGGGTGAAGTCGAAGCACGGTGTCGCTGGCTCGTGAGGCGAGTCGTGGCAGATCCGTCGTGAGAGCAAGTCTAGCGACCTCTGAACTCCGGTCTCGTAAGTGAACCTCCGGCGGTGATGTGGATCGGTGCGGTGGTCTCGCCGCACTCGGCGAAGATGATCGCTTGCGTAAGAACCCCGATGCACACCGTTGACGTTCAGCTTGCTTCCTCGGTAGAGCGGACGATCAAAGCCTCCAATCACTTGAAGAACTCTCCACGGCTCCATGGCATAGCCACCTGTCTTGACTCGAAGGATGGAAGATCGGCATCTATTCAAAACAAAATTTTGAATAAGATCTCCACTCAAGCAACAACGAAAAGAAGGTAATTTAGCAAGGATGAGAGTAGGAGGATGAGATAAGCCAAGAGTTTCATATTAGTCAATTTTACGTTTTCTTTAGAAAATAATTTTGGACACTCCTAAGAGATACCAACTACCTAGGGCCAAGACCTATAGTCGGATGGCTCGATACCACCTCTGTCGGGACCCGAATTTGCAAACCGGACCCTCTGTGTATACCGCACTAGTCCAGATCACGCTAGTGCACACAGGCTCAACATAGATGCTATCATAGTCACACACAATGAAATATAGCATAAACTTCATTAATTAATAATAATTGTTGTCTTACATGAATAATGCCTCACAGGGCTTAAAAGAGTACAATGAGAAGCGTGAAATAGAATAAACGCAGTGGCGCTCGATTCGCCACGTGCAACCGACGAGGCTCGGACCCTAAGCATTCGCATCCAAGTAATCCTCCTCCATGAATGGTATAGATTCCTCTTCTTACGAAGTTGTTGTTGTTGGGGTGAGTACATAAAGCACTCAACAAGTTGTGCACAACAATGCAAGTCTAATATTTTATATGCTTGGCTTAATCCAAAGGAATGGCTAGTAAGGGTATTTTGCAATAAAGCAAACATTTAACAAGAATACAATAAATAGATTGGAAAGCATAAAACAAATACAAGAATTAATAAATTGAGATTTCAAATACACCAAGTTTCCAATCCTAAATTAATTTTCCACTTTCCATGGCACCTTGCCATCCCAACAAGTTTTTGTTTAACAAAAGTCTAACCCTTAAGCTGTAATTCCTGAGCATTGCCCAATACCGTGAGCACGGCTATTGAATAGATTGTACACTCTGCAGAGGTTATGCACTTTACCCACACGATACAACCAAACACCACCAAGGCGAGTGATCATAACAAAGCCTTTACAATGCTACACCTAGACCAAGATCGCTCGCTAAGGTTTCAACATCGAAGGGTTAAACCACCACAACAGGCCCCCTCTTGCGCCATGTGAGTTAAACCGTAACCGGGACTCACTATTCACCACGACAAGATCAAGTCTAGGTTTCACAAATTATTCACTAGGCTGTCCCATTCGAGACATGTGGTTGCAAGAGACTCAGTCAAAGGCTTGCAAGGTTAAGTCCTTAAAGTGATTAAGGCAAGACTTCCACATACCCCGCCAAACTCGCCCACCTTGGCACACCGCCTTGCCACTTGCCTCAATCTAAAATCATTACCACCCGGTTGATTACCAAGCACCACATGCCATCAACATTTCAATCCCGATGTGTGACCTCCTCGCCACGACAACTTGATATCATTGTGTGACAACACATGACACACCAATTCATAAACATTGTTCCATATTCCATTAGTCAAGATTAAGTATCGACATTCGGACACATGTGATGACGTGGCATGGCTAAGCAATCTATGACGATCTAACTAGCCCATGTTGATTATCAACTATAATTCCACATCCTAGGGTGACAAATAGATCATGGCATATAATTGACAAGGTATGGTTTAATTCAAATAGGCATATTATCTAATTCTCAGATTAATTGAAATCATTTATACACATAAAATATCATGCATAAAGTTTAAAAGACAAAATAGCGATTTGGTGAAAATTAGGTGCAACATGATCAAAGCACAACTTGCCTTGGAGTAGGTGCTGGTCTTGATCTGAGTTTGGGTCTTGGGCGCGCGAATCTTCCTCCGGATCACCGAAGCGGTTCAACGTCTACGCGAAACGATGCCAAAATAGCAAATAAACACCAAACTAGAGAGCAAACAAACTCCAAAAATAAAATAAAATTCACCAATAAATAGATATTGATTTTACAATTTTTTAGAAATTTGAATCACTCAAATCCGAGTTAAAATGCAAAATATATAGCCTTTTGAAGTTTGAATAAATCGAAAATACAGAAAATAGAATTTATGATTTTTCGAATTATTTTCTATTGGAAAAGATCTTTATTGCGCAACGACGTCAATACGACTCGGACCAATCGGTGCCGACACGTCGCTCGTCCATGGACTCGGTCCACGGCGCCGCCTCGTCCACCGTGGGCGCCCACGGCGCCTCGCATCACGCGCCCGACACGCGCGCGCATCGATCGATTGGTGCGCGCCGCCCGTGCCGATGCTCGACACGCGGCGCGCATCTGCGCGACGATCTGACGGCCACCGATCTACCCCTACGTGGCTCAATCCCGATCGTCTATTCGGATCTAACGGTTAGAAATTTACCCGGCGAAACACTAATGAAGAAGCGACGTGGCTTGATCTGGACGGTTCGGCGAAGATCCAACGGATGCGCGAAGCTCCGAGACACGGCGGCGGGCTTGCACCGAGCGAGAGGAAGACGACCACCGAACGGTGTTTCGACGCGACTCGGCGAAGAAGAAGGCGACTTCGCGACACGACGCGAGGAACTCGGATCCGAACCGATTCGGCGGGAGGATGCTCGACGGCGGCGGAATGGCGCAAAAACTTCGCGGCGGCAGATCGCAAAGAACTACGGCGAGCTCTGGCGATGATGGCAATAAACAGCGAAGAGGCTAGAGCTACTGGCTGCGCAAGGGAACGAGGAACATCGGAGTGCGGGCTGCGGCTTTTATAGCCTCGGCATGCGCACAGGGAAGGAAACCCTAAATCACGCGGCGGCGGCAAGAAGCGGCGCGATTCGAAACCGAATCGGAGACGACGACTGGAGACCGTCCGATCCAAGATGAGCGGCCAAGATTAGATCCGAAGCGATACGATCCGATCCGCTCTTTCCAAATCCAACGGACGAGATCTAAACTTACCAAAACAACGCGAAGCGATCCCGACCACTTGATCTCGATCCAACGGCTCGCAGCACTAGGGTTTCGCGAAAGGAGGCAGCCATCTGATCTTCATCCAACGGTCACACGCGCGGCGGCGGTGGAAAGCCGACGGCGCGACAAAGAATGGGTCACAAGACGCACAATCTTTGGGCTTGGCCCAAGATCTTATTCACTCGATTTTCAAAAGCTTTTGATTTAAAATAATTTCGAAATTAGATTAATCTATTTTAAGTAATTAAAATATCATGAAAAATCCCAGAAAATTCTCATAAATACTTTGAGACATTCTGAGCTCAAATAAAATATTTTTGGTAAAACTTTATATTAACTTTATCCATATATATTTAGTTTTCACCAAAGGTTCAATATACTTAATTAAAATAAATTTAGATAATTTCTGGAAAAATCCAATAAATTCAGAAAATCACAAAAATGCACGTGAGCGAAATTATAAGCCAAATTTTGGGATGTTACACAGGCTAAGCAAAGGCAGGTTACAAGTTATTTTGCGGTTGCATAAACATTTAAAATACCAATACAGTAGATTGAAACATCGCATCTTTAAGTAGGCAAGTTGAAGCGTAATTTGATAAGTAAATATTCAAGTCTTTCAACCCAGTCTACCCGACTGCAAAAGTCCCCGGTGTCTGTCCTTTGACACAAAAGCTAGTTAAAAAATTGGTTTCCATCCCAAATCCATGTTTCCAGAAAATACCAAAACTCTAACACTGGAATGACTTCACCAAGTGTCCTTGACCGAGGAAGCGGCTAATCGATTAGATTTACACTCTGCAGAGGAGTACAGCTTTACCCACAAGGAATGATCAACCTCTTTTGCCAGGCCAGATAACACACTTCCTTTGGTGTGTCGGCAAGGAGATCATACAGAGCCGTTACATTATCTAGATGCGGCTTTGAACCGGCCCAGAACGTTTGACCCTCACCATGAAAACAGAAACACTCACCCAAATCGTGGATCCATTTTCATCACACCCAACACCACATTTCTGTTCATGGCAAGGCGTACACCGTTGCATTGGTATGTAGAAACCCCTACAAGCAAACCAAATCTGAATGCCTATGCAAAACTCCCGCCTTCCTTAGATGCAAAGCCACATCTAAACAACTTAATAGGCTAAGACCCGCCCATACAAGCCCTCGTGGTTGTACGAAATTCTTGGATCTATAGCGTCCCATTGCTCAGTTCTTAATCCGACACGGGCGATACTCCACCCTACACTACGTGCGACTCCCTTTGCACCTCTGGCTATTGCCAATAATCGCCCGCGTCAAAACATAGTTTTATTTCGGGTTTTTAACCAAGTGCCAGCAACATTTCCCCAAATGAGGACCATATATCCTTTGAAAAGACTGAAAATGTATGACAAGCAGCTTAAGTAGGTATATTATGCTAGTGGTTATACCCAAAATGACATTAAGCATGTCTAGTTCAAACTAAGGTTTACAAGGTTCTCATGTTCATACAGATTGAGGTAAACTATAATTTACAGGATTAACTACAGTTCAAACCCAAATTAGCATTTCTAGGGAGAATTATCCGGATGCATAGTACATAAACAGAAACAACATAATGTAGGTAAATTATCAGGCTCGACATGATCAAGGGGTTGCTTGCCTTGCAACTCGCTGTCTAGATCAGGATCTGGGTCTGCGACGGAGTCGTCTTCTTCCTCGAGCACGTCAGACTCTACACGTCGACTAACCGGAAACATAGCAAATATTAAACTTCAACAAGGGCAAAAAGAAAACAGACAGTAAACCAAATAAAGATTAACTGCAGAAAACAGGGGTATATCTTAGGGTTTGGATTATGAAATTTTAAGACTTCATAATATAAATAATTACGCATTCAAAGCGTTAATACTTTCTATGATGAACAACATGTGTTTTCTTATAGATTATTTATTCTTAAATTACGAATTCAAGAGGCTAAAATTATGAATTCTAATATTTACAACTTCGAATTATAGACGCTAAAATTATATAAACCAATAAAACTTAAAACATAAGATAAAGGGGTTGATTGCACTAAATCTTATTAAGCTATGATACTAGTTTTGCTCATGGCTTGAAACCATTTAATCTATATCCAAATCATTTAACTTACATTCAAACTATTTAACTTCCTATGCGCGCGCACACACACACACACACACACACACACACACATATATATGTGTGTGTGTGTGTGTGTGTGTGTGTGAGTGTGTGAGGGCATTTGGCACAATGGTTACTCCATATTTCTAATGGTAGATCCAAACAAGTCAAATCTTTAGTTATTTTGGCAAGATCAATTATTCTACTTCCATCCCATTATTCATGAATTAAATTTTTGTTTCTTTCATATTCCCTTTATACTATTATATATATATATATTTGAATTATTAGTGTATTGAAAGCAAAACTTAATTAGAAAGTAATCCAAACATACATGAAAATTAAATATTTTTATATATTTGAGCTCCTGGAAACATGAGGATCCCAGAAAAATTAGTTCCATTAACTTCTAAGCCCACTTGCAGAAATTTTGTATAAAGTATGTCTTTAGGTCTTTTATTCAAATTTGAATTTCGAAATTACCCAGAGATGGTTTTCAAAATATTTTTGCATATTCTGAAACAACTTGATTTTACATGATTATAGAATTTTATTTCACAAATTTTGGAGTTATGATTCAAAAGTTATGGACACTTCAAGTGACTCGGTTTCTAAAAATCAACTAAAATTCCAACATACGCTTTCGCCTCAGGGAAAACGCCTTTTGGCTTTTGGCGCGCTCGCGCATTTGAATCGGCCCATAGCCACTGACAAACCAGCCCGCCGTCGATCGACCATTGATGCAAGCGACGAGCGAACGGCCTAGCGACTGACGGCTGGGCCCCACCTGCCAGCGACACACGACGCGCGCGAAATTCTACCGAAGCGGTGATACCGACCCCACCGCCAATGACCCAATGCGAGCGGTTTGGACTCGGCTCACGCGCGTGGCGGCCTCGCCGCGGTGGAATGGACAACACTACGAGGACCAGGGCGTCGGTGCGCACCTGAGGGTGGTACCCATTCGACCGGAGAGGGTCGGGAAGTAGGTCGCCACCGCGAAGGGGCAGCGACCGCCATGGCTGCGCGAGCAAAAGCTCACCGCCGGTCACGATCCTACCGAAAAGACTTTGGGTGAGCACCAGGGGGCTAAGGGGAATCTATTTCACCTGAGAACGGGGGCGGAGAAGGGCCGAAGATGGCTGCCCACGTGCGCCGCCCGGAAAGAAGAAGAACGGCGATGGGAGTGTGCTGCGGTTGAGAACAAGTGAAAACAATGGATGATCAGTATTCTATACGACGTGGCGAAGCTAGTAATGAAGTTCGTCTATGTATTTCTTGTATGCCTTTGGTCCATTCGTGGAGGTTTAAGAATCCTAATCCTTATTACTATATCGATATGGTATGTTGCTTTCATAACATATGATCTTTTGCTTCCTCACATTGGCCTGATACACAAACTTTCTTAATATCCTGCTTTCTAACCTTCACTGCAGTACTACGAGAAAATTACTTCTTCTTAGGCCAAAATAAAGTGTGCATTGAAAGAATTTTACCTTAAAACCATCTTTGTCAACAACAATGACCACACCAAAATTTCCAGTTCAAGTGGAAGCTTTAAGATTTGATTCCTTGGAGTTGGAGCATTTCTCTTTAGAAGACAATGCCTTCATATCCCGTTCCACTTCTTAGGACCATAAATGCTGGAGACCCAATCCAAGTCATCAGCAGAACTTCTATTGCTTGGACTAGAAGAGAACTTGAGAAACTCATTCTCTGTTGGTTGTATCCCCCGGTAAATCAAAGAACTAAGAGCAACCCTTTTATACAAGAAACCATCCTTCAACATCAAACCATCAAGCACTTCAAAAACATCACCAGTTTGACGATCAAGCCTCATTTCAATGGTAGAATAGCAAAAATAATAGATGTAGTCAAATTTAGATGTTACGGATAGATTTAGTATATTTTAAGTAATTTAGTTGGTTCGTACAAATACATTTACGTACATATATATTTTTAGGACAAATAATTTAGTTGGACTGCACAATCCGAAGTGACCACTTATTGCCTACTTTTAACTCTAAAGTGATCACTTATTGCATAGTAATTTTATTAGTACTAACACTTTGCATGCATGACTGTCTTTTCAGCCCGACTTGACTACACACTCCACTGCTTTGTTGTCCGTCTGCACGCTTCAATCTTACCTTCCAACACTTAGTCCATACACCACCCCTTCGAGACTATAAAAGGCCAAACCGCAGGCATACATACACAGCTCCTAATCACACCTCACTATGGCTGGATCATCAAGCAGAACATTCTTGTGGACACCTGATATGAGCAGTGTAGCTCTTCATTACATGTTGAAGGTTACGCGTAATGGGAAGGATGATCCATTCAAGGAGGAGAACCTGAGTGAAGTGGTGTCCAAATTGCAAGAGTGGCGTCCGACATTATCGAGGTATAAGGTCACAACCTCTGGCCTAAACCTTGTGACCTCCGACGACTTTAAGGTGCACTTGCAAGGGTGGCGTCAAAAGTATTTAAGGGTGTGCGAACTAGCCGACCACCCTTCTGCTACAGGTTTCTCTATGAGATCTTATAGGGTACTGATGCTGCCCGATCAGTATGCAGAGCATATTAAGGTTAGTTATTTCATATTTCTTTAGCTTACTAATCTTTTTATTATTATCCATAAGTTCACTACTTCGTATGCTCGTCTTGTGTGTTAGTCATTTCCGGAGGATGAAGAGTTGCTGAACAAAGATATCGCAGAATTCGTAGCGATGTTTGTGCTCTTTGGTGGGGGTGTGATGCCTGGTTCACGCAGAAGACGCAGAAGAGGATCTAACCGTAGGGGTAGAGGTTCACACATCACTGTTGCAGCAGAAAGTTCAAGAGGACGTTCAGCCACCACGGAAGGAGGGATTGCTCCTAAGTATGGTGATGACGATGATGATGACAATTTCATGTCACCTAGACCTCGACGTTCAAGCACTATCAGAACAGGCCGTTCAAGCAACAATGCAAGAGTACGTCCAACCGGCACTGAAGGAGGGGTACCTCCTAACCGTACAAATGACGATGATGATGATTTCATGTCACCTAAGCCACAAAGCTTACGTCATAGGAGTCCTCCGAATCCTAACGATGAGAACGATGATATTACATTAAGCCCTATCAGGTATCCAAACGTAATACCCCGTCATCAACTAATAGATAATTATACTACACTTGACCATACCCTATTCCGCCAACCATGGCCATAGAATATATGGTTTTCTAACTTAGTCCTTCACTAGAGGCAAATACCTATGTTGTATCTCAGTTTTATGAATTCCCTAAGGCATGTACTTAGTTCACATGCCACGTTATTGTAGTTGTTGTATTTACTAAACCTCAGGTTTTATTCAATGTTTTACTATGATTTATCGTAAAATTTTTTGTCAAACAAAAGTAATAGACAAATAATTTTCTAAAATACTACATGAATTATCACTGACAAATATGAATGTTTCTGCAAAACATATACTAAATTATGCAAGTATTTATGCAATTTTTTATTAAAAAAATAAAAATTCACTATACGCTGCAAAACATAAACAAATTTGCAGCGCCTCGCAAAAACAACCATTTCGGGGCCAACAGACAGCTAGTGCAAATTTTCCATCGCGGCAAAATATTTTTTAACTTCTCTCCAGCGGAATCGATGTGCTTACATTTTTTGCACGTAATCTGAATTTTCCGCGATCTCTGCAACGTAAAAAGAAAAACGGAAAGCCAAAAAAAATGCCGCATGAATTCCAGCGGTCTCCATCCACTGCATTCAGTGGCTGGGGCAAAATCTGCAAATTCGTCGCTAGAACGGCTACTTCTGAAAAAAATTTATCAAAAGGGCTAAAACAAGAAAAAATTCGCGTGTCGCTAGCGTGCAAACCAAGAATCCCGCCGGTCCAAACTGGCGAAAATAATATTGCGCACCACATCAAAATAATTGGAAAACAATTCTTGAATGAATAAAATAAAATTGCCTATTGTTTAGCTATTCGTACAAGTTTTCACCGCACAAAAAATACTAGTGCATCGAGATCGCAAAAAACAAGAATCCCGCTGACACCAACCACTTCAAATAATATTGCACTCTAAGTCCACTTAATTTCTGGAATTTCATCACGACCATATCTATTTTCGATAAAAATTATACGCAGAAGGCTACTACACTAAAAATTGTTTTAGACAGATTTTTTTTCAAAATTTTAAGAAAAAACCGACCATTTCCAGCGGTATGAAACGACCAGATTTTTAAGCCAAAAAAAATCCGCCGTTTCCATCGGTTTGAAATCGCCGCTTTCAGTGCACCGCGTCCGCAGATTTTTAAAATAAAAATTTTCCCGGCCTTGCCACCGAATTCCAGTGGACTGGAACTACTGGATTCGGTCGATTCCTACGGTTCTAGTGCGATGAAATCGCCCGACTATACCGCATGCGAATAAAAAAAAACTGCGGATCGAGTCCACTGGAAACAGAAAAAAAAATTAAACTGCGGATCTGAACCACTAGAAATCGCATAAAAAAAATCCCACAATCCACGTCCGTTGGATTAAACTGTTTAGAGACTATTTTTGTTATTTTAACGGATCAGCCGCTAATAGCCGAAAAAAAATTAGACGCGCCGTCTAGAATAAATTCTCTCACGGCTGCTCACGGGACGGAACAGGACACAGAGCTTTGCTCACTGTCTGCCATGGCGCAAGGGGGGAGAAGCTGGGGGGCGGGAGCGGCCGGCCAGCCAGCGGAGGCTGGTCGGTGCCGGCGCCGGCGCCAGCGGGGTAGGAGCGGCCGGGTGGCGGTGGTGGCCGGAAAAACGAGAGCCAGCCGGAGTTCAAACCTTTGAGAAATCCGGCGAAACGAAGGCGAGGGAACTCTTGGGAGGTAGCAAAATGGATTGATCGTGGAGGGGGGCACCGGGTGCTCCATTTATAGGGCGAGAGAAGGACAGGAGGGGCGGGAATCGGTGCAAAAATTGTGGTGCCCGAAAATGGAAAGAGCGTGATTTTAGCTCGGTTTTGGGGGAAATTTGGCCATGAATGGCAAGAAAAGGTGCGGGGCATTGGATTTGAAAAGTTTGGAAACTTTTGGCGCAAAAATCACAGAGATTTTGAAGCTTCAAATTCGGTTTAATGGAGGACAGAGAGAGAACTCCTTCTCTGGTCATTCTGGAGGTTGAAGAAGCATGACAGGTGGGGTTCAGTCCCACCTGTCATTTTCGGATTTATTTTGGCTGAGAAATAAATGGGTTTGGTAAAAATAGTAAAATGGCTCTAAAAATCTTGGAAAAATTCCATAAAATACTATGGAATATTTTTAACTCAATAAAATTATTTTCGGAAATTTAAAGGTTTTAAATTTTCTGCATAAATTCTTTTTATAAAACTGAAAATGGCAAAAAAGGCTTTATAAAATCCATAAAAATCAGGAAAATTCCAAGATAAATCTAAATAAATTAAATTAAATGGAAACAACCTTTTGGAATGTTACAATGCATCAGATAAGGTTCATTATTTTTTGAAACTTTTCCTGTATAGTACTTTAGTTTTCTTTATGACACTATAAAAATTTCAGAGGATGATCATGCTCTTAAAAATTTATAAAAATATGATAGTTTCCCTGTTCCTAGTCATCATTCACTGTTTTTGATTTTCTTGGAGCATTAAATGCTTTCAAACTGCTTTGAGACTTTTTTGGAACATTCTGGAGCTGTCCTTGGGTTTAAATAATTTTTCTCCAGATTTTATCCTTATATGATTTTGGTCTCCACAATTTGGAAAACAAAGATTCAATAATGTAAATGATTTTCTTAAGGACTAAAATCTACGAAAAACATAGAAAATATGAAAATTAAGAATAATACCAAAATTCCAATTTAATTTTATATTTGATTTCTTTTTATGATTTTGCAGGATGTTACAATGAAGAACATGAAGCATGGACCAAAGACGGCGACCAGTGCGCAGCTAGTAATTAACTAGGAGCCTTCCGAGGCGCTAGGAATCAGAAGATCACATTGTCTATGTTAGATCAGCTATACCAAGCAGGCTATGGAGTGCAATCATTTTAAGGGTACTTGTAATTTTGTGATTCTCCAAATAATTAATAAAATACATGTTTTCGTATATTTTCTTGTGTTTATTTTTTTGCGTACAGTACAGTGACACGCTCACACTTTAATCCCCACACTTAGAAATCTTAGAGTGATTTTTCACGTCAAACAAGAATTAGTCCTAAACTAATATCAAGAGAACAAATATGCTTGGTTTCACATTACTGACAATATGCATGGGTTGGCTGCGCATGGATCATTTTCTTGCATAGATCTTATTGAACAGGCTTTTGGTCGGAGTTTTATATTACCAGTCAAAGATCGACTTATAGATAAGAGTACTAGATTATTTTGATCTCATTTCATACTCACACAGAAAATCTGTGTACTGGGAAAGTGTAGAAAAATGAAAAAGAAGAAGAAAGAATCAGTTCAAGATTCCTAGCCGCCTACCCCGCATGGAAATACAGTGGTGGTAATGATATATACACAAATGGAATCTTTCCCTCCATCTCAACCGTCCACTGGTTGCTGGTGCACGTGGCATGCATCCATCCATCTGTGTCACTTGCCTTAGTACTGAGTATCACATTCTTTTTTAGTTATCCTTCTTTTCACATGTATTTCTGTTGGTCAAAGGAAACCATGGCATTGAGATCTTGTGCACAAGATTTGGACAGGAACTAATCATTCTCTTTTCAACATGCTGTGCCCATGCCATGTAAGAAAAGGCGAGGAGAAGCATAAAAAGATTTGTTTTGTGTGGTTGTGACAATTAGGATAGGGATTAGGGAGACTTCAGCATCGGAGCACTCACTACTTTTGCCACACTAGTTCAGAGTTTCAGACTTCAGAGTTAGCATGCACCCAGAGTCCCAGATTACTCCACCATGCAACTGTATTAGCCTTTTCTAGTATTGGAGCCCACAACAGTGACAATTGGAGGACACCTTTCCTGATAAACCAAATACTTGTTGCTTTAACCAAGAGGATTAAAATTTCGATCTGGTTGAAAGAACCCATTTTTTCATCAATATATAGACGACTTCCGCTCTTGAAATTTAAAACGTTTCTGGAGTTCTGGGATTTTCTTTGGCACGGTTTTAAACATTTACTTAACTTTCTAGTATTTTGAATCTTTCAACTTTTGGAACTTATCAGTATAACTTTCCAAATTATTTTGATTTTCAAGGTACTATGATAATGCAATTTATTGTGAGTATATATACACAAACAGTAGGGAGGGCTGGACCCACGTGGTTTCTAGTGGCCAGCTGATGCTGACCCATTTATCTAAGTATGCTTTACACAATATTCGAGATCACATATATATATACTCTTTACACTGTAGTTCTTTTCATGGTTTGTGCTTCTCTTTGGCTTTAGTCTACGTAGCACGCTGTTAATTTCTTTTTATCGTGCTGTCTGGTGAATTTTCTATCTATGCGATCCCCTATAATACGAACATCTATATTGTCGATTTCTTGTCCACTAGATCTAGATGGAGTACTATTTGGACTTTGGAGACATATATGGTGACAAAATGGAGTATAACAGCAACTATTCTCTCAAGTCGTCTCCAATCCCACTAAAGATGAATGCACGGCCACTCTTGTCAATGCAGTAAACAAGAATCTAACTAAACATTGTTCTCGTGCGTACAAACATGAGTTAATGGAGCACTAACACAAGCGTGCCAAGCTACACTAGCTAGATAGCTTGAGTGCAAAGTTATAAGAATCCCTTATCCTTGCCAAAATCATTTGACAACACAAAGGTCTATGATTATGATTTGCCAGGCCTATGACAGATTAACCAGTGTTAATTTCCAAAGCTGGCACCAGTCTAGTGTTGGTGAGTGGTCCATAAGAGTTTTCGGCCAACTGATGGTTTATTATCGAGACATTTTTACTGCAAAAACATTGACTACCAGCTGATCTTGACTTTGTTGGGCAACTTTGGGACAAATGCTATTGCATAAGTGACTTGCCAATCAGGATTTGTCCCTCTCTTTTGAGACCATGCATGCATTCTTGTCACCGTTTATTCTTCCACTACTACTGGAGGACACAGCATCTTTAATTTGTGAGGTTTGTTCAGTGTGATTGGATACATTAATTGGAGAGCAATGTGACCTTGTTCCAACGGCTCACAGTGATCAGAAAATCTTGTGATAGGTTCTTGACTTTGAGATACCATGCAGTGGTCTACTTATATTTGTGATGAGTAATTGATCACATTTGAGCTTATGGTTGAAATAAGCTTACTTTAGTTTTGAGCAATTTGAGTTGAGTGGTCGTAAAGTCCTTGAGTGGACATGGCCCTGCCCAGAGTGGTCATAGCCTTGTCTAGAGTGGTCTTGAGTAGTCATGACCTCTTGAGAAGTGGTCGTGACCTCTATGGGAGTGATCCTGACCTCTGGTAGAGTGGACGCAACCAAGAGCGGTCTTGACTTTTGGTAGAGTGGTCGTAGCAAAGAGTGATCAAGTGGTCACAGCCATGAGTGGTCATGGCTTTGACTGGTCACAGCCAAAAGTAGTGGTCATAGCTTTAAATGGTCACAACCAAGAGTCGTCATGGACAAAGGTGTCACAGACTAAATGATCCAATATAGGATCTTAGAAGTTTGACTGGTTACTGATCTTTGGGAGATTACAGTTGCATGTTGTCTTGAGCAATGCTATGTGATATGTTTATTGTCTCAGTTGGTTGTAGGACTTCGGATCTAGGTCATGGTGAGGTGGAGGAGACCGGGACTAGGCTAGGAGAGCTGAGGTCCAGACGGTCCAGGTGAGGCTAGAAGATGACTAAGACTAGAGAGTTGTTGCAAGCCTAGATGAGAAGTGGATGGATTAGATGCTAACTTAAGCCTTACTCAAGCAATGGAGGATCATTGGATCAAATGTTCACGGGTGGAGTAGTGGTTAAGTTGGTTTTGAAATTTATTTCTGTTCTTACATTTTTGCTTGGTTCTTTCTTACAACTTGAGCTTTGCTTCACCTCCTTTTGCCTCCTATGTTTTACTGGATCATTGATGCATAACTGGTTAAGAAATTTATCTAGAATATGTTCTAACCCAGCAAGATCTATTAGAACGTACTCTTGATCAAGTGTTGGTCTCCTTCCTTTTTGAGTCTTTGATTTGATCTCTTTCTGGTTTCTTATCCTCCTAATCTTGTGATGCCAAGAATGAATGATTGATGGATGAATCTTCTATAGATTATATCTCAATCATCTAGGCAAGCTTTTAACAAGATCTCCAAAGTTCTTCTCAAAGAAACCAGTTATTGGCTTGAAAAGGAGGATTCCTTGCAGATCTCATCTTGCACGTTTGAGGGGTGTTTCTTTGGTATTTTTGCTTGCTGTGACATGTGAGAGATTATCTAAAATCATCTTAATCGTCAAATCTCCACGAGCAAGCTCAGGTTGAAGTTTGTGAGTTTTTCCTTGTCTTAGTGCAACCTTTCTTCAAATTGAAAAATATTGAAACTTTGACATCAATCCTTGCGATTGAAGGTTAGAATAGGTTCCTCACATCCATAGGAAGGTACACATAAAGTTTCAAGTGATTTGAATTAGCCAATCAAAAGTTATCTCGATTCTTATTTTTGACATTGTGTTGATTTTATTATTCACCTGAGAGCACAGGACTTTTGCCAAGTGCTAGCCTAGCCGAGTCTTTTTGTTAGCTCTATTAGTGGCTTGAATTTCTGATGGAAAATTTCATTTTTCTCCTATTCACCATCCTCTAGTCACTATTTTTGGTCCTACAATTGGTATTAGAGCCGATTTTGCTCTTTCTAGATCTTGACCGGTCTCAAGGGTCATGGCGACGGACAAGTATTTCAATAAGCCTCCAATATTCTCAAGGGTGGATCATCCTTTTTGGAAATCTAGGATGGAGTTATACATCACTGCTCAGGGATTTTCAATTGTAGGATCGATATATACTAAACTAACAATCAGAGGGAGGGTGAATGATTGCGCGGAAGCTAAAACCGAATTCTTGATCTACTAAAAATTCACCCCAATTCGGACTCAAATAATTGCTTCGTATTCAACAAAACAGAGTTAGATGCATTCGGTAAATCGCTAATTCCCGAAGATCCAACCATCGGATTGACCTGTAATTTGAACGGTAGAAACTAGATGCCAATGCGAATCTACCGAAAAAGCATCAGCTAGATCGGATCTATGGATCAAAAGTTCTGAACCCCGAAAGCTTGCTGTGATAGATTATAACGAGAACTGATCAAACCCTAATTTCGTGATTAATCACAATCTACAAAAGATTAACCAACGAAACTTTGAGAGACACTAAATTGATACTCTAGAAAGGTTTTGGATGGATCAAATCAAGATTAAACTCGTTGAATCAAGAGAGATAATGCATCAATCTATAAAAACGAAAACTGGGTAAATAGAATCAAATACCGCAGCACATCATGCATGAACAGTACACCGCGAATATTGTGGCAAAGTACCAAAGCAACGACGTTTACTGTAGCACGCGGTTTTCCTTCGCTTGCTGCGGCCGCCAGGAGCAATCAGGCGCCAGGAACAAACGCTCTGCCGTGAAGACCTTCAGGTACGTGATGGTTTTCCAGCCGGCCGGAAGCCTTCGAGCCGCATGGGACTCTTTAGGCGCCACACCATGCAGGCGCAAGGAACCTCACGGCGCCAGCACTCCAAGCGCAAGGGACATGCAGCCACAGGTGACAAAAGCCGCTAGAGAAATTCCAAGTCGCTTCTAGTTGCCACGAACAAATCAATCGCTAGGACTTCGCGTTAGCACCTTGCAACTACAAGCACATGCAAGCGCCGCCAGGAAGATCAGGGTGCAAGAAGAAAACCCTAGATGAAGAAATTGATCTTTATTTCTTTTTGTCTAGTCTAGTTACAGTACTCTAAACAAACGCAGTACAAACCCTAATACCAGCTCTCTCATCTAAACTGGAGACATCCCTCTCCTATTTATAATGAGCAATAGTTCACATGCATATTCACCTGGCCCAACATGGCCCAATAATGCAAACTGCCCCAAACGATTACAACTGCACGTGTACGGCCCACCTGCCGCACTCACGTGACTAACCAGCCTTCATGTGCACCGTTCTCTAGCCCAAACATCCCGCATGACATCCTTAACCACTAGGACCTCAATTCCTCCTGAACCTAGTCCGAACCTCAGTTCCTCCATGAACCTAGTTCCGGTCCCGTCATCGACCACGTTCGCCCTCAAGCAACACCTGCACATGAATAAACAATAAACAATTCCGAGCACAAATCCACGACTTGACTCAAGGTCAATCTATGCAATCACTCACACGAGCGCATTGCATCAAGCAAAACCATTACCATGCTATCACAAGCATATCAAGTAAAAATCTGAAACAACACATGCAAAAGCACCACACATGCCATAAGCACAACCACTATGCAATGCCAATTTCATCACTAAGCCAATTTTTCAGTATATGATCTCACAATCTCCCCCTTGATGAAAACATTGGCAACACCACTTAGAATTGAATATTGGCATTCACCTCACAAGAAAAGTTTTTGAAATCAAAAGCCAAAGTGAAAAACACAAAATCTCCCCCTTTGACAAATATGCAAAGTGAAAAACTCCCCCTAGGTGAAAATAAGAACCCTAAGAAGAAAAATGTGAGCGAATACCACTTGTACAGAACATTTGCATGTGTAAAGCATGTATAATGTTTTTCAAGATTCTCCTCCAAAAATCTCCAAAGTGGCAAAATTCTCCTCGTTTGACAATGGATTCATCAAGAATACAAAAGAGAGAAAACAAAATCTTTTTGTTTTTTTTTAAGTTTGACAATTTTTTATGTAATGAGCATTCTAAGTCATCCACAAATGTAGCAAATTCATCACCAAGCTATGCTATCAAAAATACTTGCACCCTCAAATCTACACATAAACAATGTAGAGTAAGCATAACTAGAAATCAAGTACTAATAACAATTTATTGCATGGCATGATCTCCCTTACTCAACTACCTCAAAACCTAAAATTTTTGTGCAAATTATTGATGCCTTTTTGAAAAGAGAACCTGATTTATTGATTGATTGCAACAATAACAATTGCTAGGAATTATATGCACCATCAGCCTTACTTTTCAACCATGCCAAGCAATCAAAAGCTTGAGGTTTCATGGTTTCGGTCATACACAACCTCTTCCAAGTTCATATCAAAGTGCAATGATAAGCAATCTCGTAAAGAAGAAGTGCGATAGTACATAACCTTGATCTTGCATTTATCAACAATCACTCTTTGAGCTTTAGCACTTAACTTGATAAATTTCATATTTAGCACTTTTTGAGCAGGATCAAGATAGCCAAGAAAATTCAACCATGATAAGATTTAATTCAAGTTGTCATTCCAATTAAATAGTCATGACATAAACTACACCATATATGCATAATATGAAGTTGCAAAGACCTTGTAGCATAAACATGGCTTCAAATGACATGTGTATCAAATACAATGCTCATTACTTTTTCATTTAAGAGACACACAAAATAAAAAGTATGTTGCAAAATATTACAAAGTTTTGAAAAACTTCCCCTCAAAACAAACCCATTGGATGAACGACCCCAAGTTCTCCCCGAATAAAAGCAAAATGAGAAGAAGACAAAGGTTTTGTGAAAATGTCCACCAATTGATGTTCAGTATCCACATGATGAAGCATAATATTTCCCTTTTCTACATGATCCCTAAGAAAGTGAAATCTGATCTCAATATGTTTGGTTCTAGAATGTTGCACAGGGTTTTTAGCAATACAAATTGCACTAGTGTTATCACATAAAAGAGGAACACTATCCAAATTAACCCCATAATCTTTAAGTGTAGCTACTATCCAAAGAATTTGAGAACAACAACTAGCAGCGGCTACATATTGATTCAGCAGCTTGATTGTGCAATGAAGATTGTTTTCTAGATGACCATGCAGTAAGAGAATTACCCAAGAAGTGACATGTACCAGATGTACTTTTTCTATCAATTCTACAACCTCCAAAGTCAGCATCAGAAAATGCTCTTAAACTAATACATGAGGAAGCAGAAAGCCATATGCTAAATTCTTGAGTACCATGAAGATACCTGAAAATTCGCTTGATAGCTTGGCGATGTGAAGCACGTGGGAGAGCTTGAAAACGTGCACACAAGCACACAGCAAATTGTATATCCGGCCTTGATGCAGTGAGGTACAAAAGTGAACCTATCATGCTTCTATATTCCTTTTCATCAACCGTCTCACCATCTTCATCCGGATCAAGTGTGCAAGTGCCTCCCATCGGTGTCATGATCGGCTTGCAGTTTTCCATCCCAAAGCGACGAAGCAAATCTTTTGTGTACTTGCTTTGATGAACAAAAGTACCTTCCTTTACTTGTTTGATTTGCAGTCCCAAAAAGTAAGTTAATTCACCCATCATACTCACTCAAATTCCTTCTTCATGATTTCTGAAAACTCAGACACTAAAACATGAGAGGAACCACCAAAGATAATATCATCAACATAAATCTGAACAAATAATTGATCATTGTCTTGCTTGAGTAAAAAGAGAGTTTTATCAACTTTTCCCATTGTAAACCCCTTTTGAAGTAAAAAGGTTTTTAGCCTATCATACCATGCTCTAGGGGCTTGTTTTAAACCATACAAAGCTTTTGACAATTTGTAAACATGATCTGGAAACTTTGGATTTTCAAAACCAGGTGGTTGCTTAACATAAACTTCCTCATTGATATAGCCATCTAGAAAAGCACTTTTCACATCCATTTGATACAATCTAAAACCTTTAGATGCAACAAATGCTAAAAGAATTCTAATGGCTTCAATTCTAGCAACAGGAGCAAAGGTTTCATCAAAATCTAAACCTTCAATTTGTGAAAAACCTTGAGCAACCAATCTAGTTTTGTTTCTAACAACAACACCATCCTCACTTTGTTTATTTTTGAAAACCCATCTTGTTCCAATAATATTAAAATCAGGAGGTGGAGAAACAAGTTTCCACACTTTATTGCGTTCAAAATTCTCTAATTCCTCATGCATGGCATTGATCCAAGATTCGTCAGTTAATGCATGAGATATATCTTTGGGTTCAAAAGAAGCAACAAAAGCAGAATGAGCATGAGTATCAGAAGCAATAAACCTGGACCGGGTGACTCTCTCATTTAAATCTCCAATCATCTGTTCAGGTGGATGCCACCTTTGAATATGCAAGGAGCTGTAATTTGAAATTTCTCCTTCTTCATCTTCATTTTCAGCATGTACAGATGAGGTTGTAGCTTGAGGATGCTCAGCTGTATGTGATGTAGCGGTAGGTGCCAAAGGTGCTACAGTTGGTTGTACAGTAGGAACCAATACCTCATCCTCAACATCATCATCGTCCTCATGAACAAAAATACTCTCCCCCTGAACATATGCACTGACTGCATTATTTGGACTAGTGCCTGGACTAGTCTCATCAAAAGTAACTTCACTAGTTTCTACAATTTTGTTAGTCTCCAAAACAAGTGCACGGTAGCCACGTGTATGAGCAGGGTATCCAAGAAAAATGCCATCCAACGATCTAGCCTCAAATTTATCAAGATTTTCAGATTTCAAGACAAAGCATTTGCATCCAAAAACTCTGAAATGAGAAACGCTAGGCCTATGTCCAAACCGAAGTTCATAAGCAGTTTTACCCAATTTTGATCTTAAGTAAACACGATTTGAAACATAACATGCAGTTGATATCGCTTCAGCCCAAAACTTTCTAGGAGTTCGATATTCGTCTAGCATGGTCCTAGCCATTTCCACCAAAGTTCTATTTTTCCGTTCAACTACACCGTTTTGTTCAGGTACTCTAGGAGATGAAAATTGATGATCAATTCCTTTTCAAAGACAAAAGTGATCAAATGGAGAATTTTAAATTAGTTCCATTATCACTTCTAATTGCTCTAAGAGACCCTGGGTGATCAATAGATAATCTAAGAACAAGACTTCTAAAATGACTAAAAGCCTCATCTTTACATGCCATAAAATAAACCCAAGAGTATCTTGAATAATCATCAACAATCACAAGAACGTATCATTTACCTCCATAAGACTGAACTCGAGAAGGTCCAACCGTGTCAAGATGTAGTAGTTGTCCGGGCGCGTTTGTCATCACCATAGTAAGAGGTGGATGTGAACCTGCAATCATTTTACCATGTCTACAAGAAGAGCATACTATATCGCTATCACCCTTAAGCTTAGGCAAACCACGAATGAGGTCTAAACCACTAACACGTGTTAGATGATCAAAACCAACGTGACCAAGTCTACGATGCCAAAAGAATAAATCTTTAGAAACATTGGCAACTAGACACCTATGCTTAGAAGAAGGTGATACATCAAAATCAGCTTTAAACACTCTTCCAAATCGAGAAATCTGGAAAACAAGTTCACCTGAAGCATCTAACACTTTGCATTCATTTTTCTTAAAGCATACCTCAAGATCTTCATCAATCATTTGAGATACAGATAGCAAGTTATATTTCAGGTTTTCAACAAGAGCCACATCTTTAAACATAAACTTGTCATTTACCTGCACTGTACCTTTTGCCACAACTGAGCTTGAAAAAGCATCTCCAAAGGTTACACTTTCAACATGAGATGCATGAGTGAGGGAGGAGAACCAATTTTTATTACCGGACATGTGGCGTGAGCATCCGGAATCCACTAGCCATATGTTCTCCTTCCTCGCGCGAGAAGCCTACATAGAAGCAGAAAATGTCGAGGCCTCAGTACTGGGGGTAGAAATGAGATGTTTAGGAATCAAGATCTTGAGACACACGACGCACTGTGAGAGGCACAACACGAGTATTCATATGCACAAAATCAGATTTGCACTTTCCCGTGTTTCTAGCAACAAAAGGTGTTTGCATCACCTTAGGCACATAATGAGAAGTAAAGCGTGCCTGTCTGAAATTAGACCTAGCCTTAGCCCTTTCTTTCTTTTGTTGTTTAGCTAGTCTAAAGCAAAAATCTACTAAATATCCATCTCTACCACAATGAGTGCAAATGTACTTAACACGATGTCTAGCTTTAGAAGTAGAAGCAACATTTGCATTTATCATAGTAGAAGATAAAACTCCGGCAGACTTAAAGACAATTTTCTTAGGCTCATTAATAATCTCAATTTTGTCATTACAAAGAGCCTGAACAACAGTGGGAGGTTTAGTTTCATATGAAGCATAAGGATAAAAACCTTAACCTTTCTTGTTTGAGCTAACCATAGATTGGTCCAAAATCATGTTCAATTTTTTCTTGCCATTAGTGAAACGTTCTAAAGAATTTTGCAAGTAATCAACCTTCTTAGCAAGAGTTAAACAATTATTGCATGGAACGTCCACTTTAGCCTTTTGCTTGCGACAATTTGAGCATGAAAGAACCTCATGAGTGAGCATATCATTAATCATTTGAGAAACTCTAGCATTTGCATCTTTCAATTTCAATCAGAGTGGGGGGTGAATGATTGTGCGGAAGCTAAAACCAAATTCTTGATCTACTAAAAATTCATCTCAATTCGGACTCAAATAATTGCTTCGTATTCAACAAAACAGAGTTAGATGCATTGGATAAATCGCTAATTCCTAGAGATCCAACCGTCGGATTGACCTATAATTGGAACTGTAGAAACTAGATGCCAATGCGAATCTACCGAAAAAAGCATCAGCTAGATTGGATCTATGGATCAAAAGTTATGAACCCCAAAAGCTTGCTGTGACAGATTATGACGAGAACTGATCAAACCCTAATTTCGTGATTAATCACAATCTACAAAAGATTAACCAACCAAACTTTGAGAGACACTAAATTGATACTCTAGAAAGGTTTTGGATGGATCAAATCAAGATTAAACTCGTTGAATCAAGAGAGATAATGCATCAATTTATAAAAACGAAAACTGGGTAAATAGAATCAAATACCGCAGCACATCATGCATGAACAGTACACCGCGAATATTGTGGCAAAGTACCAAAGCAACGACGTTTACTGTAGCACGCGGTTTTCCTTCGCTTCTTCGCCGCCAGAGCAATCGGCGCCGAGGAACAAACGCTCTGCCGTGGAGACCTTCAGGTACGTGAAGGTTTTCCAGCCGCTCGGAAGCCTTCGAGCCGCAGGGGACTCTTTAGGCGCCACACCATGCAGGCGCAAGGAACCTCACGGCGCCAGCACTCCAAGCGCAAGGGACATGCAGCCACAGGTGACAAAAGTAGCTAGAAAAATTCCAAGTCGCTTCTAGTTGCCACGAACAAATCAATCGCTAGGACTTCGCGTTAGCACCTTGCAACTACAAGCACATGCAAGCGCCGCCAGGAAGATCAGGGTACAAGAAGAAAACCCTAGATGAAGAAATTGATCTTTATTTCTTTTTGTCTAGTCTAGTTACAGTACTCTAAACAAACGAGTACAAACCCTAATACCCAGCTCTCTCATCTAAACAGGAGACATCCCTCTCCTATTTATAATGAGCAATAGTTCACATGCATATTCACCTGGCCCAACATGGCCCAATAATGCAAACTGCCCCAAACGATTACAACTGCACGCGTACGGCCCACCTGCCGCACTCACGTGACTAACCAGCCTTTATGTGCACCGTTCTCTAGCTCGAACGTCCCGCATGACATCCTTAACCACTAGGACCTCAATTCCTCCCTGAACCTAGTCCCGAACCTCAGTTCCTCCATGAACCTAGTTCCGGTCCCGTCATCGACCACGTTCGCCCTCAAGCAACACCTGCACATGAATAAACAAGAAACAATTCCGAGCACAAGTCCACGACTTGACTCAATGTCAATCCATGCAATCACTCACACGAGCGCATTGCATCAAGCAAAACCATTACCATGCTATCACAAGCATATCAAGTAAACATCTGAAACAACACATGCAAAAGCACCACACATGCCATGAGCACAACCACTTTGCAATGCCAATTTCATCACTAAGCCAATTTTTGACATATGATCTCACATCAATCTAGCAGATGGTGAAGCTCCTGTATGAGGTTCCTACCGATATGAACGTTAATGCCACAAATATGGCTGACGTTGAGCCGAATGCTAAGGCAAGAAACATTCTTATACAGGGCCTTAGCCATAGTGAGTATAAAATGATCTCCCATCTTCGATTTGCTTATTAGATCTGGGTGACCCTCATGGCTACCATGAAGGTACCACCTAGATCAAGAAGGTGAGGCAAGATCAATTTAAGCATGACTACAATAAGTTTGAGTAGCACGCTAGGGAGTCCTTGGATGAGTGTTTTGGGTGCTTTACCAAGATCCTGAGTGATCTCCAAGCTGCTGGTACAACATACTCTGACTCGAAGAATGCTCGACATTTTCTTATGGCACTCGACATCTGTGTTTGAGAGATGAAGGTGACCTCTATCAAGGACACCATAGATCTATCTATTCTAACTCTTACGGCTTTATTCCCAACTCAAGACTCATGAGATTGATGTCGTCTCTCACAAGATGAAGTAATAGTCGATGGCCTTGGTTATCGAGCCCACCACTTTTGAGATTTCCTTTGGTGTTTCCCTCTCGACTCACTGTGAGATGAGTGATGAGCAATTGGATAGGTATCCAGAAAGTGAGCTAGCCCTCCTAGCCAAAAAATTCTCCAATACATACAAGAAGGTGAGAGAGAACAGGAGAGGTGGATCTATCACCTACTTTGAGTGTGGTGACCCTAACCACATTCGGGCAAACTGCCCCAAACTAGAGAAAGTCAAGAACGACTATGGCGGTGTGAACAAAAACGACTACACTAACAAGAACCGCAACAAGAAAGCTCTAGCTCAAGACCCCGCGTGTGAGAAGAAGTACTGCAAGTTCGCGAAGAACAAGATGCTCTTCCACCGCGTCCTCGGTGCACTTGACGACTTCTCCCTCTCCGACATCGAGACATAGAGCAACGATAATGGAGAGGATGATCCGCAAGAGAAGACCAAGGGTGGTGACGACTTCACCGGCATGTGCTTTATGGCAGACAAGAACGACATCAACGACAACAAGTTCTACGGTAAGTCAGATGAGTTACCTTCCTATGACGAGCTTAATGAAGCATTTTATAAGCTAGGGAGATTCCATGCTAGAGCTAGGGCTAGGTGTTCGAAGCTAGAGAAGAAGATAGATTACTTGTCACGGGAGCTTGCTTTACTTAGATCTAGTCCCTCTCGTGGCACTGATGATTACTTTGTGTGATGCCTTGCTTGTGGAGTTTGAGAACCTAAGGACCTTGCATGATAGTGTGTTGTCTGATCTTGAGGTTCTTAGATTGAAGAATGCTAGCTTTAGTACATCTAATGCTATTCCTGTTGATACTAGCCTTTTTCATGCTCTGACTTGTGCATCATGTGACAATTGTCCCAAATTGCTTACTGAAATTGATGCTATGACTGCTCACCATAGGAAGCTTTCTACTAGAAATGACTGTCGGCGTTTCGAGCATCGGCGAGTGAATTTTTAAGTCTAAGGGGCCGCGCGTTCCCTCTCCTTGAATGGTTAGACTCAGGAGCCCAAGATGTATACTGGTTCGGGCCGAATGTCCCTACTCTAGTTCGTGTGGTGGTGCTATATTGCTTCGGGTGCAGATGTCTGCACGGTTTTTAAAAGCGGGAGCTGAGGGCTCAAATGGGTGAGAGCGAAAACAGCCTATTCGTGAAGAACGAGAGGAGGGAGTCCGCCCCACCCAGAGGATTCTGCCTCCCTTTATATAGTCGGAGGGGGCAGGTTACATGGGAAGTTGGGAGAGGAAAGGATGAGGTGATCTATGCTAGAATCTCTGGTCAATGTTCGCCTTCCCCACACCGGGTTGGTAGACTCACTGAGCAGAGCGGTTTGCCATTTCATCGGGAAATAGCGCACCTGCCCTCTACAAGCCTGTCAGGCACTGATGTTGCCTCGGGAGGGAGCGCATCTTCCCGCCATGCGTGTCTGGACGATGGGACCGGAGCTTGACTTCGGCAACCTCCTCGCCACCTCGGGAAGGAGCCACCTGCCCCCTCACAGTCACTCCGAGCTGTCGTGTCCGTAGGGCACGTGGCTAATGGCCGGCGGAGGCCCAACACTTGGCCCTCGGCGGAGATCGCCTCAGCTTGGTTGGAGATCGTGGGGAGTCCAACCCGTGGCGGGGGTCGGACGCCCCATTGGGTTGGGGACGAGCTTGGGGCAGCTCGTTAGGTCGAGGTCGATCGTCCTTCGTGGCCCATGAAGTGTGCTGGTCGAGCCGGGCTTGGGGTAGCCCGTTCGTCACTCCGGGCCGTTGGGGTACCCATGGTATGAATACTCGTCAGTAGCCCCGAACCCCGGCGAGTTCGTTTAGATACGGTCAGGGGTTTAGCTTGGTCGGCGAAACTTGGTCGAATGCGGTGACCGGACTCGGTCGGCCGATCCGACTGACCTGGTTGGTTGGTTCCAGCCTGGTGTGCTCGAGCGCATCTGGCAGCTGTCGGAGAACTGAGCGGGGGTATCTCTGCTGCCGAAAGCCTTTAATTACTTCGTTGCGCGTGTCACGCATGGTTTTGCACGTCTTGACCGTATGTCTTCTCGGCCGCTTCGGAATCTGGCGAAGGCCGCTTCGTCTTCCCGCGTTCGCGTTTACTAGGAACCGTTTGACCTTCCTTCATTTGGGTATATAAGGATATCACCGCTCGCTTGAACGGTTGTCCCCAGCCCAGAATCCTCCTTTGCATCCTCTTGATGGCTTCGTCGCATCCGCTGGTTTTTAGCTTTGGTGATGACGATGAGTTGGAGGAGGAGGATCCCTGGGCCGAGTACTGGGCAAATCACGACCGGGTGATGGCCGAACTCGCGGAGGAGGAGGCCGCGGCCTACGATACTGCTGCCATCGATGTGCTGCTTGAGGTCATTCCACAGCTATCCAAGGCGAGGAGCGCCCTCATCGAAGCAGTAGGGCGTGTGCGCCGGGCGTAGATCTTAGGTTCTTACATAGCACTATGTAATGTTAGAACCGGGGGGTCTATAATAAAATTTCCTCCTCCTTTTTGATCGCTGCATCTGCGTGATGACTTCGTTTTAGGCGCTTTCCCAAACCACTCGAGCCCCCGAGGGTCAGCAGTCGGTACGTGGCCATTTCTCTTAAGCACAGGCATCCAGATGCAGACGACCAGATACCTCTCGGGAGGTTCTAGTGTCTGAGTGCTTGTTTAATGTCATAGCCGGACGCGGCCTTGGTCGGCGCGGATGACCAGATACTTCTCGGGAGGTTCTGGTGTCCGAGTGCTTGTTTAAAGTCGTAGCTGGACGTGGCCTTGGTTGACGCGGACAACCAGATTCCTCTCGGGAGGTTCTGGTGTCCGAGTGCTTGTTTTAACGTCGTAGCTGGACGTGGCCTTGGTCGGCGCGGACGACCAGATGCCTCTCGGGAGGTTCTGGTGTCCGAGTGCTCATTTTTCATCGTAGCTGGACGCGGCCTTGGTCAGCGCGGACGACCGGATGCCTCTCGGGAGGTTCTGGTGTCTGAGTGCTCATTTAACGTCGTAGCTAGACGCGGTCTTGGTCGGCGCGGACGACCAGATGCCTCTCGGGAGGTTCTGGTGTCCGAGTGCTCATTTTATCTTCGTAGCTGGACGTGCGCTCGTTTTACATCATAGCTGGACGCGGCCTTGGTCGGCGCGGACGACCAGATATTTCTCGGGAGGTTCTGGTGTACGAGTGCTCGTTTAACGTCGTAGCTGGACGCGGCCTTGGTTGGCGCGGATGACTAGATGCCTCTCGGGAGGTTCTGGTGTCCGAGTGCTCGTTTTAACATCGTAGCTGGACGCGGCCTTGGTCGGCGCGGATGACCAGATGCTTCTCGGGAAGTTCTGGTGTCCGAGTGCTCGTTAACATCGTGGTGGGCCGCGCCTTGGTCGGCGTGGGCGGCCGGATGCCTCTCGGGAGGTTATGGTGTCGGCGCTTCGTTTCGTCGTAGGCGACGTGCGCGCGTTTACGTCGTAGGCGGGCGTCGCTCGTTTACGTCGTGGCGGGCGTCGCTTTACGTCGTAGCTAGACGTAGGGCGTCCATCTCGAGTCCCCATCGGGAGAGGGTAGCTGCGAGAGGAGTGGCCACTGTCTATCCCACGTATACGCCCCATCCGCAGGTGTGGGACCTGGAGGGGGTGAGCGAACCCTCGTTTACCTGCGTTGGTTTGAACGCCATGCTCTTGGAGCTAATAACGGGTGATCCGAGTGGGACCTGGAGATCCCTCCCAAGGGGACCTTTCAAGTGGGCGATCGGCGAGGGTGTCCGCCCAGCTGGGGCGACCATGAGAAACCTTTCTTTACTCGATCCCGTATCGGACTGCAGGGTCGTCCGCCGACCGAGCTGGTGGTATCACCCATCGATGGGTTCCACGGGAGAGCGTGAAGTATGGTCTCGGACACGAGTTAAGGCGATTGGGTCATCCGCCAACCCAACTAGAGGCCCCAGGGGCTCGCCTTGTCCTCGCCCTTGCTCAATTTTACGCTTAGGCGGCTGAATCCACTGGTGGATCATGCCTTTGGAACCGTAGCTTTTGGTGGGCCTCGGCGCGAGCTATCGACTCTTTTGCCACTTTGGGGCAGCGGCCAGCTGGCCCCCTTTCGCGTGTCTCGAGTAGCCGACCCGGCCCGGCGTAGATCGAGAGGCCATGGGTGCTTGCCGTCAAGCGGTGACTTTGCGTCTCCTGCAGTCCTATCAGACTTAAATGCATAGAGAAGAATTAGAAATCAGTGCGTTTACCAGGGGCCTGGCGTGGCTACCGAGGGGAAGGGGCGTGTGACGCTTCACCCGAGGAGGTGTCTGTTCGACTGGTGCCCGCTCGGCTAGGCGCCTGTTCGGCTCCTATAAATCTGGCGCGGGGACACTATGCAGTTCACTTGCCTTTTCTTTCCTCTCCTTCCTGCCTTTGCTTGAGACAAGAGAAAACCAGAGCGAAGGAGCCGGAGAAAAGAGATCCCCAATTTTCCCCTTTCTCACCTTTTCGCTATTTGCTTCGGAGATGTCGTGGCCAGAGTGCTCCGCTCAGCCCACCCGGGCGCTCGGCTTGGAGAGGAAGGGGTTCCTCCCCCTGCGGGACGTCTCATGGTGGAAGGTGCCGACGGTGGTCGCTGTCCCCTCACCGGGGGATGATGAGATCATCGTGCCCGCCTCATTCTACAAGCACGGGTTCGGACTCCCGCTGCACCCGTTCGTCCGTGGGCTGTTGCACTATTACAAGGCGGAGGTGCACCACCTCAACCCAAACGGAGTGCTTCACATTGCGATCTTCATCACGCTGTGTGAGGCATTTCTGGGATCGATCCCCATTGGGCGCTCTGGAGGCATTTCTTCCATGCGCGGCTGAGGAGGGACAAGCCATCGGATGCACCCGCGCCCATAGGCGGCGTGGCCCTCCAGCTGCGCGGTGGCCGCGGGTCGGACTACATCAAGGCGAAGCTCCCGTCGTCGAACCAAGGGTGGCACTCCGAATGGTTCTACGCCCGGAACCTGGGAGGTAGCGCCCCAGCCTTTACCGGCCGGCTCCCGGTGGCGGGGCCCGAGTGGACTTGGGGTGCCGAACGAAAGGAAAAGAATAGGGTGGACGCGATTATCGACCAGATCAAAGCCCAGAGAGAACGGGGACTGACCGGCGATGTCGTTGTGCGCGCATTCATGAAGATGCGCGTCCAACCCCTGATGGATAGGGTGTGCCCCATGTTTCGGTACGAGGGGGCGTCTGACCCCATGAGGACGGTGGGGTCGGAGCTCTCCATGTCGGAGATCGAGGCTAGGGTGTCCACCGTCTCGGGTGGGAGTGCTACCGAGGCTGCGGGTGGCCACCCCGAGCCATTCTCCTCGTGCAATCCCGGGACATGGTAATCCGAGCAGATCCCTTCCTCCTTTCCTCTTGCCCCTAAGCTCCTAGCAGTCGGTCTGATTAGTGTTTTTGCGTTATCCAGGGTCTTGCCGGGATGGTTTCCCAGGCGTGTTTGCCGGGGGAGAAGGAGCTGAGGGCGGCGGTCCGCACGGAGGCTGCGTTGCGTGAATCCGCCCGCAAGAAGCGGAAGGAGGAGAGGAAGAGAAGAAGAAGCAAGAGTGTGCGGCGAGGGCGCGTCGTGCGAGGAGGTCTCGTCGGCTGCCGTTGAATCGGCTGATGCGGGTTGACTCTCAGCGGCAATAACAAAAGTGGCGGTGAGGACCCATATCGTGGGATCGACTTCGCGCCGCCGACTGGTCGTGGCTCGATCGAGGGCGCCGACGCGAGTGCCGCAGTCGCCGAGCCTCAAACGGAGGTTCCCCCGACGGCAGTGCCCTCAGGGAAGCGGAGGAGCGACTCGCCTCCGCACGGGGGACCAACGAAGAAGGCGCGGTTGCCACGCACCCGCTCGGCGCTGTATGTGTTCTTGTCCCCGAGTTGCATTGCCGCATGGCAGTTTGGGCAGTTGCTAACCATTGTTCATTCGAGCTTCTGGCGGTTGTGGCGGCGGCTCGTCAGCACGGGCTTGAGCCATGGGTCGAGCACCATGGCGGTGTCGAACCGTCGGTGGAGACGACAACGATTTGGCGCCGGCGGCGGCGGCCGGGTGAGGAGGGTCGGGCGACTTTGGCGAGTCGGGGCCTTGTCCGGGGCGAGGGGTGAAGGAGCTCCGCCGCCACGTCGAGGAGTCCACGGCGTCGCGCGACCGGGTTCTGAGGAATCTAATGTCACCGCCGAGGCCGCCGTGAGCGGTCGAGCGTTGGAGGTGGTCGTCGCCGAGCCACAGGGAGGGGCACCGCGTGACCCCCCCGTAAGTGCAAACCACCGCTTATTTGTCGCGGGAGAGTCGGCTCGATCGCCTTTGCTGTGTCGGTAGGGTCGGAGGCGACCCGGCCAATGGGCCGTCCACAGTGTTGGGCGACCTGGCGGAGCACGGCGAGTGGGAGGCCCTGCAGAAGGGCGTCCGGCACGCCGAGGCCGAGGTGGGCCAGATCCAGAAGGGCCTGGCTCTCGTCCTCGAGTCTTGCAGCGGGGCGGCAGACGCGATTACGGCTAAAATCCACCCGACCAGCGCGGTAAGTCAGACATAACCCCACCCTTGCAGCTTTCGACGAATTTTATCATGGGCTAACAGGGTGTTGCGCTTTGCAGCACTTGTGGGCCCTTTCGAGGACAAATCGAGCTCCTCGGTGTTTATGCTGATCAGTCGGCGTAGAGGAGAATACAACCGGCTGCGCCCCGAGCTGCGCGATGCTCAGGAGGGCTTAGCCCACGAGTGAGCAGAGGCGGAAAAGGTCCGCCAAGATCTAGGCCAGGTCGCGCAGCTCCTGCACGAGGAACGGCTGGGGAATAAGTCCTTGAGGACACGAGTGTCCGAGCTTGAGTCCCTCTTGGCGGCGGCCAACAGCGCCAAGGATGCCGCCCTTGCCGCGGAGGGGACCGCGTGGTCGAAGGTGACCCGCCTCCAAGGCGAGCGGGATCGGGCCCAGAAGGGCACCGAACAAGCGCGCGTCGAGCGTGATGCCGTCGGGAGGAGCTGGCCAAGGCCGGGGAGGAGCTTCGCGATTTGACGAACTCCACGGCGGTAAGTGACCTGACTCTTTAATTGATTTTGCAATCGTGGTTCGTAGGGTGCTTTCTCTGATGTTATCCCAGTTTGCAAAGCTGCAAAGGAACTTTGGCGACACCGTCGCAGCTCGGAGGAAGGTGGTGGAGGCACGCGACGTGGCGAACATGGCGCGCTATGTCATACGACATTCTTTGCGATTGGTGGAGGTGGGCGGTCGGTGGCCGACGGTGGCGACCCTTCGAGGGGTCGGCAAGGAGGTCTGCGACTGGGTGCTCGGGACCGTGTCGAGTTCGAGCTCGCTCACCACCGAGTTAAGCCACGTGCCCGAGCACGTCGCGAACTCGGTGAGTGAAGGCGCCACGCTCAGAGCCTCCTCGGCGCTCGTCTGCGCCATCTCCCATTATGACGGCATCAGCTCGCCACTGTCAGTAGCGGGATTGCCGGGAACCAGACCGACGAGGAGATCGACAAGTTCGAGCTTCAAGTCGAGTCGCATGCTCGGTTGATCGCCGATAGGATTCCGCCAGGGAGCGTCCTCCACAGAGAGTAGAGAAAAGTTAGATGTTTTCCCTCTCTTAATGTAAAAAACCTTAGCTTGCAATAAATTGAAGTTTGGCAAACTCCAATCTGTCTTTTGCACTTTCCTGTTGTGATGAACGTTCGGCGACCATAGCTCTAGAAACCACAAGGGTTGGTCAAGCGTAGGTTGGTGCGTTACCATTTACGAGGGAAGCGTGAAGAGGACAGGAACATGGCTATGAAGCATTCACGCACACTTGCGCGGGACAGGAGCGTTCCCGACCGACCAAGGGTCGCTCCGTGTGGGCACTTCCTTCTTCCGCAAGGCGCTACTTAGCAACCGTAGCCGCCGGGGCGTAGGCCGTAGCACTTGGGTCGAGAGGGTTACCGTTTTAGGAGGAACCCTATGGTTGGTGGTCACCGACCGTGTGAAGTGCATGGCCCGGTGTGCTCGCGCGAGAAAGGAGTGTTCTG